>VFFE01000193.1:0-37132 GCA_008921705.1 Burhinus oedicnemus | reverse complement strand
GTCCAGTCTGGGACTTCCCCAGCGCCTGCTGGTGACGTGATTGTCATCCTGGGAGCTTGATACGGTTTTGTATATATTTCATTATTTTTCTTTTTATTATTTTATTATCAATATTTCATTAAAGTAGTTTAGTTCCTTCTAAACTCTTAAGTCTCTTTTTCTCTCTCTTTCTTGCCTCCCGAGCGGAGCAGGAGAGAGAGAGCATCTGTCGTTTCACCGGATTGGGCCAATCTGGCCCAAACCACGACACTTATCTGCTAATGGTTGGGAGTTGGGTAGGTGTGCTTAGAAAAGGTTGCGCACAGCTTGCTCTCTTCCTTGTACCCCTCCCTCAGTATTTACAACTGGCCATGCTGAAAACATAAAAATGAACAAGGCAATCTTACTACCAGTGCCAAGGTGTCAGTTTTTAGGTTATGTCTTACCACACAGCAGGACACCAGCACTCGACCACATGTGATGTCTTACACTGGAGTGAAAATGTCATCCCGCATCAGCTCAGCCAAATGCATCCAACTGCTGGCAAGAAATGCAGTGATGTTCCCAATAATTCCTGTCTCAGCTCTCATCAAGGAATAACTATAATCTCTCCCCAAATCAAAACATAATCTGCTCAACAGGGAGCTAATAAAAGAAATCCAATTCTGAGGGGAAGAATGACAGGGAAATTTTTAGGCACATAAATTATTAATATAAAAAAGATGTTGTCGTTCAAAAATAGCCCAAGCTGCTAATACATAGTTTGGAGTTACTTTCTGGACAACAACCAAAGCAGCCTGTCTAGGAAGGGATTGTAAAACTCATACTTTCATTAAAGTCATGAGGAAGAAAGACTTATGCCAGAGACTGCAGCATTCTTGTTACCTTCTTCTGTGTGAAGCTGTGCAGAAAAGAAATACCCACTTAGTTACTGAATAAGTAGTCAAACTAGAACCAGATTTCTGCTCAAAAAATAGGTTTCTTCCTATGCAGAGAATCACTCATCTCAACAACCTACAATCAGAAAAGAAGATAGATTCCATCAGGGATGCTAAAATATCTCCAAATAAGCAATTCCTACTGTTACTGCTCCTCAAAAAAACACACAGATGATTTGTTACTGGCTGCCCATTACTGGAGCTACTTCGATTTGCACATGTCCAAAGCAGAGATATGTCTAATGAAAACAGGCTGACATTCCCAACCCCATACCTCTGTCTCAAGTTTCCATTTAGTCTCATGCAAAAACCTACACGCAGTAAGGGAATTAAATTTCCAGTCCCTGTATCAAAGCATATGGGACCACATAATCCCAAAACTCCTTTTCCCACATTCCCATGCTGAGAGTCACGACCAGCCTATAAAGAGAGGACAGAGACAGAGAGGAGCTGCCATGAGTCAAGGACTAGCTCTACCCTGTTCTCCCTTTGAAAGTACAACCCTCACCATTCAATTCACCACTGGGTTTTTTCCCAGCAATATTGACCCAGTCAGTCAGTGCAGCAGCATCTTTTGAATGTAAAGCCCTAAGAAGCTGCAGAGTCAACTTCTGTTTCACAGCTAAGCAAAGGGACTCAGAAGCCACGGTGCTGTGCTCACAGACTGCAGTGGGCACCAACACCCCAGATACCTTCGGAGCTTGCTGGGATCTGATGTGGCTGTAGACAGCCCATCTTAATCTATCGCCATGGAAACCACCACATTTTCTGGGCACAAGGCCGCCTTTTCCTGGGACAGTCTGGGTTTCTTTCCAGCTCAACTAGAAGTGATTATTGCCAGAACAAAAGCAGGTAATAGTGGTGAAACACTAGGACAGGTTGCCCAGAGAGGTGGTACATGCCCCATGCCTGGAAACATTCAAGGTCAGGTTGAACGGGGCTCTGAGCAACCTGATCTAGTTGAAGATGTCCCTGCTTATTGCAGGGGTTGGACTAGATGACCTTTGAAGGTCCCTTCCAACCCAGACTGTTCCATGATTCTATGAGTATTCTAAGTAACAACATGCAGACTATAAACAGATTCCTCTCTCCTGTATTTCAAGGAAGCCTTCTGAGATTTATTGGCTGTTGTCAAGACAAAAAAAGAGTGGGCTTGCTGAGACATTGATGCCTTGTAGGACTATTGACCTTACTATTTCTCACCAGATGTGAGACAAGAGGGATATTAAAGACGATAACTTCTAATAGTAGCTACAGGGAAACGTACAACAGGATAAAGCCTACACTGTACGGTAATATGCTCCATAGCCATTTTGTCGGCAAGGCTGAGTTTGTCAACGTAACAACTGCCTTGCTCACACAGAGATGTGCCATATGTTTTTTACAACCAATTATCTTCTCCACAGCTAGAACATGTTCCCCAACTAAGCCAAAGCCTCCAACTCCTGGTCCCCATCAAAGTCTCTGAATATGCAGCGCTCAGACAATTTTATCCCCCAGGGCCAGACATCTTTGCCCACGGGACTGGAAAAACCCCAAACAGTACCTATAAAACCCACTAAATCAAACACACCTGAAAGGAGAAGAAGGGGAGAAAGAGCTACCATCTCCTCAGAAAGAATCACTAACAAGAAAAGCAAAGCGAGGCAGCACATTCTGTTCCTACAGCTTCCAGCCAGAGTGTGCCATGAGTGCTGTGACAAGGGAGCAGCCACTCAGATGGAGGAGTGGGCTCGGGGTCAAACTCTGCATTACCTGGGACTCCCATGCCATCAGGACATGCCAGTCCCACTGAGCTCCTGGTCAGCTGGAGACAGAAGCACTCTATATCAAGAAATAACCAGAAGGCTCCTTTTGATTCTCTGTTTTGGAATCAAACCTAATTTTAAAGAATCCAAATCTGCAAAAGTGTTGCTTTCAAGACAGCCACAATAAAGGCTGCAGGCATGGCACAGAAGTACCCAAGACCGAAAGTATTCTGCTTTAGAGAGACAGAGACCTTCCAAACATAAAAAAAACCCGCAAACAACTCCTAATTTTGAAACAGGATTGCAGGTTCATTTGCTATCATCACTGAAAGAAAGAGAAACATACACATATACACACCACGGTTGAGACACAGAACGAGGAATTAAGTCCTTTTCCCTGTATTCTCCACACCTAGTCCCTGAAGCATAACAAGCACCCTTGGGATGGCAGTAATGGTGAAAGGGAATGGTCTCAAATAGCACTGTAACCACAGTGCGCTGAAGGGGGCATTGGTGGCTCATATAAGATGAATGCAAGGTGCCGAGCAGACCACCGCCACCCAGCACACCACAGAGGAGATCTTCGTCTGAGCTACCCACTGTAATGACATGTTGCGATTTATTGCAAGTCTTGCATGGCTTAAAAAGGCTAGGAACTATGTCACTGAAGTCCACGGGAGTGGGAGCAGCTCCAGGGAGACACAGCAGTGAAATCCTGTTGTCACAGGGTCACCACAGAGAGACGTCCAGGGTAAACCTTGTGAGTGTAGCTGCCATCTTCTGAACTGCTCTTCTTCAGGTGCTCAGAGGAAAGCAGTTTGCTCCAAAGGCTAAGAAAGGCTGGAGATAAAAAAAGATAGATCCAACTGCTAATACAAACCAAGCTGAAATGCCAAGGGTTTCTTTTTGATTTGTATTCTCTCCACTGATCTGTGACCCACTCTGACCTCTCCCTCTGACCCCTCACCTCTGGCAGTCGGGTGGAGAATTAGTCACTCTAAGTAAGGACACAGACCCTGCGGCTGTGGTCCATGCTGGTTTCCTTAGGATCAGGGCACTGCAATTCCCTGCAGCATGTGCTGCAGGTCATGGTGCTCCTCCCATTGGTCATCCATCTTCCATGGTTCCTCAGCAGGAAGGCAATTTGCTGAAGGGTGCTCGTGTCAGAAGTCTTCTTGTCATACAGCAGGTATGTAGGTAGGTTGTCCTAAGTTGGCTGCCTGCTATTGCCTCATTTTTCCTAATGGGTATCAGAGATGGTGAGTCAGTCTTTGCAAGTCTGGTTCTTCAGTAACACTGCTGAAAGCATGAGACACTGTCCACAAGTCTCTTAGGGTGTGCAGTGTTCCAGAGATTTTGTTCTGTCTTATGACTGAGCCTTGGTTGGACCAAACACAGCTGGGACCATATGACTGACTTCTTACTAAACAAGAAGTTAACCTCATCAGAGGACTCAATCGACAAATGCTGACTGCATTTCCTCAGGGTCTGCCCTGGTCCCATGGGAGGGACAACAGGGACACAGAATTGAAATGGATGGCTTGCTCCCACTGCGGCCTCTCCAGATTTGCAATTCAATTCAATAAAAGATGGAGCAGGCTGATGAGCTGCCTTTGAAAGGGTCAGAGGGTTCAGAAGCAGCAGAAGGGAAATGGAGGCAGGGTACAAGCAGGAGAAGAGCCAGCATTATTCTTCTTCATTCCAGAGTGAACGGTCTGCTCCTGGGGCAGGAGAAAGAGCAGCTCTCTGATTGAATTACCAGCAGGATCAGAAGAATAAGCAAGCACTGGATGGCTGACACCCATACCACTTAGCAGGCATACAGGTGACTCAAACTGGCGGGAGCAGCAGCTTACAGTCAGAAAACCTTTGCCCAGGGTACTGAAAACAACTTTTTTCACAGGTGTCCACACCTCTGTTCTACCACCTTCAAAGCACCCACAGCTTTCCATGTTACAGCCAAAGACAGAGCCAGTGTGTTATATCAAAGCATGAGAGATTGTTGATTTTTGTATGAGTTGCAAGCGGCTGCAGAGACCTGCAGAAACCCAGAAATCTATACTGAAGTGTGCTAGGAGACCACTGTGACTTACCCCTTTGCCTCTAATCCCTTGAGAGGATGAGGTATTGCTGTAGGCAGCACTGCCTTATTGCTGAGTGGCTAGCATGAATTACAACACTATGATGATGAGAGCAATCTAGTCAGACAGAAGAGGACCTGAAAAGCTTGTGGAGAAAACACCCTGATTTAACCACAAAATGTACAAAATTATTAGTAAGCAAGATCTCTTCCTTAAAGTTTCAATTTGTCTTTCTTGCTGAAGTTCAGATGATGCTAGTCACAAGAAGTCACAGTTATCTAATACAGCATGCTGCATTAGCTTGCACTACAGTCCTGTCCCATATCCATGATGACAGAGCCAGAGCTACAGGTTGTCAGCACCAAGCCAGTGCTAAACTACATGGTCAGGAGTTTTAAAATTATACACTTTTGTTCAATTATGTATCTCTGGATCAGACAGGGCGGTTGCTGGATGTGGCTCCATGCCTGCTGTTGGGAAGGACATCAGGCAAGATGATACTGATGGATCTTTCCAGCCTTCAGAACTAGATCTTCCACAGGTCCATTTCTTTCTCATTCTTTATTTCCCTCTCTGGTTTTTTTGTTTGTTTGTTTGGGTTCTTTTCCTTCTGACAGGACTTGCTACTGCCCAGTATTTTTGTGCTGTGTGTCTTCAGCCAGCATTGCATTCATCTTTCCCATGAGTCTTTCTCACGACAAACTGACAAGAAGCAGACCTATCAAGGTTATTATGTCCCAGCTGCCGTTTTCCAGTACCATCCTGTTCCAGGAGAATACAGAGGAGCTAAAGGGGGAGCTTCACCCTGAACTTCAGCATAAGAGAGGGGGCTGCAGAATGCAACACTGAAGCTTCTATGTCTAGAGCAGGTATAAACACAAAAAGTTTTCAGAAGAGGGGCAAAAGGAATCATAAGACTTGTCCTTCTCCAGCTGCTTCTGTTTGTAATTCTCCCAAATGGGAGCAGACTTGCACGCAAGCACATACCTGTTTTACTCACTCCCACTAGCAAGAATTGTGCACATTTTCTGCCTTTATCTTCAGAGACTAGCAAGGCAATTTCTTGATTTCTTCAGCCCTCCATAGTGTGAGCCTGGAAGCTTCATACAGCAGATTGCAAACAGTGTTGCTTAGACTTTTACTGAGATGCGAATTCTTCACTAAACTAGTCATTCTGTGGAGCTAGACCTCTCCTAGCCCTACCATACTTCTACTTAAAGGTCAAACAGGCAAGACATTATTTCTCTTCTCCTATGCACTGATTTATGCATTTCTAGTGTATTTCACCGCAGCCTCTACCCAAATATTTAGTGGATAGGATTCATCTGTATTGCAAAACCATTTAAGAAAGTCAGCCATCTTTGCCAAAGATCAAGGCCAAAGCCAGGACCTCCTCCTTTCTTCTCTATTCATCAGGATCTAACTCTCATCTTTTCAAAGCATTCTGGCTCAGGCAGCTTCAGCAAAGTGCAAATTCCAGCTGCTCTGATCTCATGGATTCTAAACTCAACTATTCCCATTTTTGTGGCTACACGCTTCCTGTACTTTGAACTTGCTTTGAACTTTGGGTTTGAACAAACTTAGGAGCTTCCAGTCATAATCAGTGAGATTTCATCTAGGCAAAAAAAAAAAGAAAAAACCAAAAAAAGATGTTCTCTATGGATCAGACATAAAATCAGCCTTGAGTTCAGTCAGAAAGGTCAGATGAACTTCCTAATGAGCCCTACCTGAGTTTTAAGCTGTATCGACAGCTGAAACTAGTCAAATTTCACTCCGTTTCAGGTTTCATTTCACATGTTTCATGCACTTCTAGACCTCACTATTTTCAACATTTATAATTTGGCTATTACTTCTCATTTAAAGAGTAGATATAAATTGTATCGGAAGAGAAGAAGGGGGCCAGACTGCTAAATCTCTCCTCCGTTACTGAACTTTGACAAGGCCATTTTTTTCCATAGTATGCTGAGGTTATTTCAATTGGATGTAAAGCAGAAGTCACAGATGTCCATATGGTAAGGCTGTCTCAGCTGGGCCTTGATCCTGAAGTTCCCCCGAATGGAGGGCTTGATGGAGGTTGCTGTAGGTGTCCACAAGTGCTGGGGCCCACCTGCAGGGCAAGACCTCTGGCCTCACTGTCTGCTGCCCCATGCAGCAAAGCACGCTGCTTTTTGGGCAGCAGCACGTCCATCCCCTGAGAGCCTGTGGAGCTACAGAGCTCTGGCCCAAAGCGTGATAGTAGAGTCTGACCTTATTTTCGTGTGGCCACCTGAATGGAAAACAGCAAAAGGGCTTGTAGTCACAAGGTGAGAGGGCCATGGCTGTCTGTTGCCAGCAGCATCCCAACCATCCATCCTTCCTGGGTGCTGCCATTCTTCGCAGCTCACAAAAAGCAGGAAAAGGGCCAAAGCTCTTTTCCCTTGCCTTATGCCAGTTTCTAGTACAAAGGCAGGGTGTGAGGTCTCATAGCCCATCATAGTCCATCTGACAGGTTCAACGAGAGCATTTCTTCCTCTCTTTTCTGAAGACTGTTGCACAGGATCACGTGAGCTGCATGTATTTAATTTAAACCTGAATGACAAGCACTAGAGAGAGGCCGAAATCACAACTGCTTCTCTGATTTGCTTCAAGCTGAGGGATGGAGAGGGCATGAGCAAAACACCACAAAATGAGAGGCCGAGGCTTAGGCCAGTGCATCCTCAGTCCTCCTGTCCAGACCACATTTGCAAACCAAGCTGTCTTCTGCTCTGTCCCAACAGATTGCTGCAGGTGCACAACGAGAATCGGTGTAATCTTTGTCCATGGAGATACTCACAGCTTGCCTGGATGAAGACCTGAGCAACTTGGTCTGACTGGCCCTGCTTTGAGCAGGAGGTGGGTCTAGAGGCCTCCGGAAGTCCATTCCCACCTCCTTTATTCTCCAATTTTGTCATCTTTCAAGTTGTTTCACTGACACATATTTGGGCAAGAAAAGAACTGGAATGCAAAGTGCTCATTATAAACATGTCAATATATATAAATATATTAAAAATAGATATATTCTCCCATATAACAAATTTTAGTCCTTATTAGAGAAGATAAATGTGAACTCTATTTTAGCTGAAGCTGTTGCATCTCCTTTCCGCTTATACAAATCAGGTAAAAATATTCAACAATGTCTCATATCTACCTTTTTTCTTTCTAATAATTTTTAGCTAGCTCAAAACAACTCAGGTATACCATGAGTCTAAAGTTCAGCTCCTACTCAGATATTATTAGGATCATCTACCACCTAAGACTTGTGACACAGAAAAGGTGAAGGAATTGGAAAGAAGAAAATTCCAATTAAAAATAGGAAGTGTAGAGAACAAAGAGAGATTGTGAAATGATGACGAGTGAGTAGAGGAAAGACAAGCAGAGACTGTCAAATAAGCAGCAGGAATGCAAAGAAATGGAGATTTTAATAAAAAAATACATGATAACTAAAGCTAGTCAGAAGCTATTATTTTTTTCTCTTGAAATATTTTTACAAAAATATGAATTGCTAGGGGTTTTTTTTCCTAAAGGCTCACTGTAAAAAAAAGAGCAAACACAAAAACGATTTCAGTACAAACAGGAAAAACACCTTTTTGAGATTTTTTCTATTTCTTTTCTTTTTTTTAAGAAAGTACAAAGGAAAAGATTAATTATGTAATTATAATTATGTCTTCCCCTGAATCTTCCACTGAAAAAAGTTTCAGACACCTTACAGAGTAATATGCAAGGCGATGGCAGCCTGGGGCAGCTAGGCTGTTGTCAAACCATTATCTTTCCAGCACTGCTATTTCACATTTGATTGTAGGAATTTTACACATGCTTAATATTCCTTGGGCGAAAAACCACACCACAAGCACATTATTAGGGGGAAATAATTTGATATCTGAAAAGGTAATTGCAGAGATCTACAAAGCTACAAATATGAGACTAACCTCCTTCCTTCCGTTCTTTTCCCCCACCCCAAATAATTCTGAGCTTTCACTTGTGTTTTCTGCAGCCATTAATGAAATATTTCTTCCTACGGTACTGCCAAATGAGCTCTTCTATACACAGCAGCAAGGGCAAATAATCCATCACCTGCCCCCTCTGCAACTCATGAAATACTCAGCACCAGACAGTCTTATAATACAAAATGCTGACTTTTTAATTTTTTCTAACGTAAGGCTGTAGATATAGATAATGATATAAGGATTGAAATAACTACTGTGGAATATTTGCTAAAGAGCTGTTCTGTGAGAGGGAAATTCTTGGGAAAAACACTGGTTTATCCTGTAATGGTTACCGGTCAAGCAAACTGGTGTTACCGTCTGGAGTAGGAGGGGATACATGAAATCAGGATCTAGCTTCAGCCTGGGTTTCCTGCCTGCACTCCCCAATTCTCTGCTCTTCTTCTAGCATTAGCTTGCTTTACGATTGTGCCATTAAGACACAGCAGCCTAAGGGAATGCCCAGAGCAAATATACAGATTCTTCTTACAGTTTTGCAGGATCATACACCAAAGATGTGCTTCCCACCTTTGCATATAAGACCCTTTATGAAAATGGTTGCCAGGATTATTCCTGCATTTTTTTCTGGGGGTTTGTTCTTCTCATGCGGAGGAAGTCAGCTGGAGAAGCTGGCGTCATGCAGTTCTCAAAATATTTGTGTTTCCAGAAGGGAGTGCGGCAGGGACTACAAGCAATGACTCTGGGGAGGAGGAGGGTCCTACACTTTGTTTCCACACAACTCAGCCTTACTGTCTTCAGCTGAAGTGGCATCACTGTGCCATGCACACGCCAGGTCTGAATAGCCGAAACTATCCTGTCGTGCAACTGCACCCTGCCTTATCCAGCCATTGGGTACCCTGAGCTGTTGCATCTCATTTCCAGCAGGTCTGTGTAGAGAACTATTGTTGCTGTTTGACAGATGAACATGAAAAAGAAAAAGACAAAACATTGTAGTAGTTCTGATCTGAGCCAAAATTCAAATGCTTAGGGGACTTTCCTTGCCAAATCAATGAACAAAAAAACAAACAAACAAACTCTATTTTTTTCCTTAGTTTGGCTCAAAGAAAACATCTCATTCAATTCGAAAGGAAATGTTCCCTTTCCATTTTCAGTAAGTTTAACAGAAACAAACGATGAGAATAAAAGACTGGAGGCAGACATTGCTTTATTCAGCAGTGCAGTGTTAAAAACCACAAAACACAGAGGGGCAGCTTTCTCCATCTGATGGACTGTGAAATAGTCAGGTTTCCCCACTGTAGACCTAAGTCCCCTGCTATAGGAGGTTCTTATGTAAGTTAAGGTCAATCCTCACATGCTCTGCTTCGTACTACACAGCCAATGCGTGTAGCCAACCTCTTTATAAACCCCATGCAAAAAGGATTTAAATATGTTATAGAAAGTGGAACAGCTCCAGCAGGAGGGAATAAAAGAGGCTTACCCCAGAAAATCTAGGGTAGAAATACAATTTCAAGCCGACGAGGCAGAGGCGGGGATAGAGTGTGTGTCTCCATCGGTGTGAGTGAATGCCTGGAGCAGACAGCTGGGTGAACGTGGGCCCGTCCTCGTCATCCTTCAGTTTAGGAATTTAGCTTCTTACTCCTTTGAAAAAAAAACACAAAGCAGCCAAAACCAAAACCAAAACCAAAACGCCTTTTTGGCTATTCAGCAGATTTAGTTGTAATTATTGTATAGCCATGATTGACTTCATGATTATCAAGAAATGGTTTATTTACCAAAAACATTTGGTTTAGCCTCATTCTGAATTACATGCTAAGCTCTTTGAATCAGTGATGGCACTTCTGTGTACATTCCAGTACAGCCACTGCACAGTGCTACACTAAAACCCTGAAGTTTATCAGGGCTTCTTGACACTACATTGACACATCAAAGAGTGGAAAAGTTTAAAAAAACAACAAACAAACCCCCCCAAACCAAAACAAAACCAAAAAAACCCCAACCAACCAAAACCCACCAAAAAACCAGCTTACGCAGTTCTTAACAATGAGGTTATACCTGAGTTCTTCTTGGTCTGTTTATCCCAAGATTTTTCATTATGCCTGAAAGAGTTCTTAGTCCAAATGATAGTGACATTTGATAAATGTGGGTTAACTCGTTCTAAAACTCAAATGAAAATCTCAGCCTTAGGGAAACGGAACAGCAAAAAGAAATCACCTTGGGAGCCTTCAACAATATTAAGACTGGCATCCTGAGGCACTGAAAATGGCTGGGGAGCCAAGCAGTGGGAAAAGCAGCATCTCAACCACAGCTCACCAGCACCAAGAGGCAAAAATTCCGATAAAGTAAAGTAAACACTGCTCAGTTTAGCAAGACTGCAAGGCTAGCTGGGAACTGCTTTGTGGGACCTCCAAGCCAGTCACCCAGACCCCAGTGAATCTAAACTTTCTCCAGTAACCCTTCCTGTGCCAGGAAATAAGCTGGATGGGAGCCGTCTGGTAGGGCCAGCTATATCAGAGGCAACTTGGCAGCACCAACAGTGCGTTCCCCCCACCCGGCACAGATCGTCCTCTGCCCAGGGGCATCTAGAGCACATAGATGCTCTTTGCCTGTTCTTTGCACTGGGCTTCAGAAAGCAACAAAATCCATTTCAGTTTTGCTTATAACTGTTTCATTTCCACATTGTCACTGTTCCCTGGGAATCTGGCTCTCCTCACAGCACTTTGTACTTTCATGACTTTTTTCTGGAACTTAAAAATAGTAATAATTACAGAAAAGGTTCTGCTAGGCTATTCTGAATAAATGAAGCCCCTTTAGCAAGAGCTGTTGGCAAAAATGAAATAAAGGTATCATGTGCCATGTTGTCCACACCCCATGCTTTCTGAATGTTTTGTATCCAATCTGCAGTATGAGCTTCCTATATGAGAGAGAGTTTTATGAGACCAAATCTGGGCACGTTAAATTATGTAATTCTCAAGATCTGGTTTCTGCACTCTGCATCTTTAAATCTCCAGGACTATGACAGGAAGGATGTGTATGATGAACTTGGATGTAAACTCAAATGTTCTATTTTTTTGTTTTTCCCGTATGAGTTAAATTAAAAGTCATTAAGCATGGGTTTTGCATACACAGAAATACAGCATGATGCTGAGCTGTATTGCAAGCGCGTACGCAATTGCTGTGTGGGGAGTAATTGAATCAATGAAACCTGTTTGCAGTGTCCAGCCAGCATATGCAAGGACACCGGCTGAATTTGGAGAATGAAAGGTGAATGACCGGGAATGCCAGTCCTGCCTTGACCCATGCAGGTGGAGTAGCACAAGCTTCAAGCTGTGCGAGAACCAGTGCTTCCCAAACCTAATTTCAAGCAGAGAATTCCTTAGAAAGGAGAAGAGTATTTCATTTTGCAGGACTCAAGTAGTCCCTGAGCTCCTTACTGATACTGGCAAGCAGGCTGAAATATTGCCAGTAGATTTTTAGCTTGGTTTCTAAGGCAACAAGCCTTTGTAAGCACACAGTGTGTCCCTGTGTGTGTGTATGTTAGCCTCTCGGATGCCCTTCACCTCCAGTAGCTTTTGAGCTCATTGGCTGATTTCAAACCAACTTTGCTGAAGGTATTGAGGATACAGTATTCTTACAAGTGTTGTGAAAATAGGTGATCACGTAAAGGCTATGCTGTTCATTTTGCCACTGACAGAAAAGCTAACAAACCCACTCTTTTCAGATTTTAAGGAATCCAGGATACTGGATGCTGTACTTTGTTATTTCCGCAGATCACAGATCTGGTTGTTTAACCTTGTTGAAGTATTGCCCCAAAACCACTGCAATAAGCCCCATCAAAAGCAGGTGACGCTTCCAACAACCGCTGAACACCGACCCACACTGGGTGAAAAGTGGTGCTGGCAAAGGCATTATAGGTATATACTCGGTAAAGCCCTTGCATTCCTAGTGCGTCCTGTTTCACAAGGAGCAAGGTGGCTGAGCACGCGCTTGAGTCTCAGCTGAGTGGGCTTTGGGCTGTTGGACTCCCTCGCCTGGGAGCACGGGGATTATTTGACCAAAGCACCCCAAATCCCCTGGCTTGGTTGCTTTTATTATTGCTTTTCATCTCCATGCTGACTCTGCTCTCTAAATGTATCCAGAGAGTGTCTCAAGGAGGGAGGGAATCGCGGGCGCCAATGAAGCGGAGATGTGCTTAATGCAGACACCATTAATAAATCACTGATAGTTAAGATATAGATTGGGTGATGGGTGGCAGATGGGAAGGAAGAATGTCAAATTGCTTTTCTCATATAGATTATTGGATTAACAAGGAAGCAGCGGGCATGTGGCAAACCGGTGTAACAAATTACTATCATAAAAAAAAAAATGGAGCTCATCGCAGGCTGGTAATAATGCCATGTCGGCCATTAGCTCTCTGGAGAGATACTTAGAGCGCAACATCCGTCTTCTGGAAAAGAGACGGCCACTGGAACACCGGAGTGAAGGAGGCCCCCATTTACTCCTCCTTCCCCTCCCCCTGCCTCCAACTCCAGAGCTCATGCTGTTGAAGCAGGGTGGCCAACAGCAGCTGTAATGAATAATCGCCATAGCTTTTAATAAGTGCTGCTAATTATTCCCCCCCTGCCTCTGACGGGGCTTCTGCGCTCCCTTGCACCAGCACAGACGATATTGGCGTGAGATCAGTAGGCAAACAACAAACTGCCGGACTGACTCTGCTCTCGGGTCCCCATCCTGCTCCATCTGAAGTCAGTGACTAAAATCCCGTTTACCTTAAATGGAAACAGATCAAGTCTTAATTTTCCTGCTGTTCCAGCTGCCGAGCATGTGTGCCTACCTCCATTGCAGGAGTTACATACTACCGTTGTGCGGCAAATAATGCCCCCTGATAGGCACTGAGTGCATCGAAATAAACCTCGAGTTGGCTTTAGTCCCTTCTGTCAGAGTCCCCATTGCCTCCTACCCGCGACTAGGCGTGCCGATATGCCGGGAGCCAGCACAGCAGGAGAACAGTGGACTACAGGTGTTATGCAGATAATACGTCTATCTTCCAAAATGAATACATAAAGTAATGGTGCAGCTGTGAAAATCCTATGCAGAGAAAAGAAGGAATGAATAGCATAATATAGCATAGCATAGCCCAGTCTATCTATTTCGGTCACTTGTTTGTTATTTATGGGTTCGGTCACTTGGTCCCACAAATTTCCCATTCAGCTTAGGCTGGGTAAAATCGTGTTTTTCTTGTGTCCCCCAAGCATGTTTCCATGTTCAGTTTTTGGACTCCCTGCCTTGATATGAGGGAGGCTGCAGCCCTCTCCCTTTAACCCCCCCGAGCTGCCCCAGCCCAGCAGAGCTCCCGAGCACCCGGCTGCTCACGCAGGCTCCCTCCAGAGTGCCATCAGCACGTGTGGAACCAAACTCTGAGTATTTTTCTTAGCCTTAAAACACGCTAGAGCTATAGAGCTGGCACAGTAATGCAGGGAAGCCTTCCTCTCACTTGAGTGCCGGTCTCGTGTGAGCGGGCTTGAACGCCTTTCTGAGGGAGGGCAGCTGCCTGGAGCACCGGCAGCAAGGTGTGCCTGGGCTGCTGCAAGGCGGGGCCCGCCTCGTGTGTGACATCATAGGTGAGCACGTAATCAGACATGGTATTTTAGCATGCATGTGCTACAAAGCTTAGTGAAGGTTGCCCATGTAATATTTAACTTGGAGGTGCTTCTCTCTGAACCCTTTGCTCTTTTAGAGTTGTGCGTGTGACAAACTAGGGCTTTAAAAGAGCAGATCTCCTCCTGCGGCATCCTTCTGACGCCTCAGCCCCCACGCCCAGCTCCTGCATTGGTCCCTCTCCATCCCCATCCCTGGGTCTCCATCTCCGCCTCCTTCCTGCTGATCTGGTCTCAGCCTCCCCTTCCCCTCCTCTCCCTTGCCCAGCTCCCAGCTCCCTGCCAGGTCCCTCTCCCTTGGTCTCCACCCCGTTTGCTCCACTCCTCCTTTGAGCCAGGCCCTTTGCCCAGCCAGTCGGGCTCTCTAAAAGCCTTGTAATTTCGTTTAGCTGCTGACCCTTTGGCTCTAGGCTGATTTTGGCCAGAGGCCTTGGAGAGCAGGACGCAGAAGGGCCAGGGAAAGAAACACCAGGAATTTTGAAGAGGGTGGTTTTCTAGTTTCAGTGGTCAACCTCCACATCAGAAAAACCACTGGCGCTGTTGATCCTCAAGGGTCATTTTCTTGAAGAGGCCGATGATAAACCGAGCTGTGGAGACTGGGACGTCACAGGCAGACCAGCAAGGGCACCAAACGCCTTGTTGGTGCCACCCAAATCCCATACCAGATCTGTGATCAATCAACTTCCGCTTCCAGGGTTGTCATCTGGCACTTCCCGCATGCACAAAATTAAAACCCCATTAAAGATGAAGTGCGTGTGTCCCTCCATGTGCGCGTTTGTGCGTACACTAACGTCTCGGGACTGGCGGGACCAGGCTAGGGCTGTCATTACAGCCACGCCACAACCTACCACAGGCGCCAAGGGCTACAGCTCTCCATGGAAACTCTAATCCCTGTGAAATGGGATCTTAGGTTGTTTTTGTTTTTTAAGAAACCCACAAAAAATAGCTGTGAGATCGCAAAGCTAGATAGAAAGCTTTAAGAAGGCAAGAACGCCAACTTCTTATCGCACAGGCTGCCCCTAGCCCTACTCCCCAAACAGTCAAGCTGGCTTTTAGGGTTTGCTTCCGGAGAAAAAGTTATGTAAATGTTTTCCACCCACCTCTGTGTCAACACACACCTCATCTGTGGTCTCTCCTTTGTCAGTTAAAAAAACAACAGATAAAAATGGAGGGCAATTTCATCACCTACACATCTTTTCCTATATAATTTATCCTGGACAGATGAAATGATGGAATTGGTTTAAATGTACAGTGGAGAAGCTGTTTGTCCATCGTATGCTTAAGGGAAAAAATAGCAACATCACCCACTGATTATGCAGACAGTATTATAACTTTACATATACTACAGTGTGGAATGGATTCAGGAATGATGGTATCATGATATACCAGTTGAGTATTCATTTACTGGCTAATCTATAGCTCAGATCATTACTCACAGGGCTTACAAAGCACAGCTCTGGCCTGGCTTTCTGACTGCGCTGTAATAACAAAGTTAGAGAGTGCTAAATCTAACCAATTTCCATGTAGCATTTCACTGCCTGTATTGTGGTATTGGTGCCACAGCTTCAGGGAGAGCTGGAATGACAAACCCTTGATTTCCATTTTGCTGTCCAGTGCATCCAGGTAGAGCTTCACGTCCACTCTGTCCAAGCAGCTGCACATCTGCAAAGCACCGGGCCCTTTCAGTTCCCTGTCCTAGGAGACAGACTTGCCCCCCAGTGTGATGTCACCTGCTGTTACCCAGCGCAGCGAGGACATCGTGGGGCTAGGTGCTCTCATCAGCAAACATCAGGCTGTGGCACGAGCTGCTCAAGTGGTGAAGTGCTAAACTAGACCTAATTTAAAGGCGGGAAAAACCCCAAAACCCTAACAGAGCCAGAATACACCCCGATTCTGTTCTCCATAGGGAATACGGATATTTGTCAATGAGGAGATGCCCCTGTTTCGATGCCCTAAAGCTTAAGACAAAGGGTGTCTGTAGAGCATGCGGACCCTGAGTTACAGGCCAGCACAACACGGCCCATTTATGCCACAGAGCATCAGACATTACATGGGAAACAGCAAGGGCCACTACAAACATTTGATTTATGAGATTAAATAAAAAGTGTCTATCAAGCCAGTGAGGTGCACATAAAGATATGAAATTGTGCCAAGTGTAGAAGTTGTTTGTCTTCTAACACACTGGCAGGGTTCAAATAAAGACTTCAACAGTGGCATCTAGAAAAAAAGAATCACAACTTCTCTAAGCATCCTTTGAAAGCTGTTTGTCCATCTACAGACTGTGGGCTGTCCTTGCCCTCTGAGGCCACTGGGGCAGGTGGCTCCAGACCAAAAGGTCTTCTCCATACCTTCTCCGTGTCTCTTAAAAAGTGCTGCGTGCACCTGCAGGATTTAAAGCATATAGGTCTGTGTGCAGAAAGCTAATCTCTTGAATTTTATCCATTAATTAACTAGATGCCAACTGGAGAGTACAGGTGTTTGGCAGTTTCATGAGACACACACCACAGAGTCAGCAGCTGCTGTTACATCACCTGAAACTGCCAAATGTTCCTCACTTGTAGCCCAGCACAGAGGACTGTACCAGGGGTGACCCAAACCCCGTGACTGTCCGTGCTGCAGTGAGATTTTGGTCAGCCTTATCTGTGGAGGAGGCTCAGGTCTCAGAGTGATGAGCCCCAGCAGATCTAACCATTGGGTTTAGGAGGTTGCGGTCCCAGCTGTGTTTCTAGCTGAGATCTGACACGACAGCAGGGATGCCCCACAGCACTTGTGCCAGGGTGTGTGTTCCCATGGTACTGGTAAGCCCAGGGAAAAGTAGTCAGGAGAGCAGCCTGACTGGCAGCGTGTGGAAGCAACAGAGGTCACAGCCCCCAGCTGCCCCTGTTCCAAAATTCAGAGGTGCATCACACAGGTTATGGTATCGTGGGGGGAAGGAGGAGGATCATTCATCCTCCACAGACTAACACAAAGGTCTGCACAATGACACAGTATCCCCACACCTCGTCCCCAGCCCTGCCAGGGCCATACATTCGAAGAAGGTTTTGGCAGCCTTTGATAACGGGATGGATAGAAATGAATCTGAATGCCACAGCCCTGGTAGCTTCATGTCCAGAAACTGAGCAGTCAGGAGTGGCTTCAAAATATTCAAGTTTTATCACAAGCAGCCTCCCTTCTCTGAGTGGCCCTCTTCCTTTCCCCCATCTGTCTTGCCTACCTTGGTTTTGTCTGTGGTGGGGGTTCTGGTCTGCAGGTGGGAGGTAGCTGCTGGGGACTGCAAAATGAATGCAGTTCTGGATCCAGTTCCACTGCTATGTCCCAGGGCATCATTTATCTCCTAGTCAGAGCTTTAAGACAAATGACCTTAAACATGGTGTAACAGAGATTATCAGAGATGCCCATTGCCCTGCTGTGACCATTGGACAGCTATGATTGCAGCTGAGAGGAGGCAGTGGTGAGACCCCAAGAGGATACTCAATGAGCATCCAGGCTTGATCTTTCAAGGGACACTTAAGAAAATAGTGCATCCAGCTCCCATAAAGCTCCTATGAAAACCCATACCTCCTGCCAGGGATGAGATCTAGCGCTCACCCACCCAGTTTGTCTGCAGGAGGCTACAGAGTGCGTGATGCAGGCACAGCGCTGATAGAACAGCAGGGTTCCATGGTGAGGCCACCAGAGCTGTGAACAGAGAGCAAAGAGCAAAGTCTCCTTCTCCCCCACCCCCCCAGCTGATTAGCATGCTCAGGAAAGGTTTTGCATGTGCAAGATATCTGTAAGGCCTGCTGCCAGCTTTTTGCCAAAGCACTGATTTTTCGTTATGTGAGTTACTGCTTTCTTCTAGTAATTATTGATAATGCTCTTGGATGAATTACAGACATTTAAAAATGAATTAGATTGTATGTGTGTCTGTCTCTCCCATCCCCTTTCTGTTTCTCCACCACAGGATCTATGGCTTTGAAATGTTGATACATATTCATTACAGCTTCTACGACTTGAAAGGCATAGCTAAAGGGAGAGCTCAGATCAACAAGAATGTGAAAGTGGCAATGAAAGCAGGATACGTGGCTGTAAGCACAGTGAGTAAGCAACATCTGAGCGGTTAGTGCAGGGAACATGGTACCAGGAGATCCGAATCCTGGTCCTGGTTCTGCTACTGTCTCTTATGGCTGTGGACAAGGCTTTGTGCCTCGGCTCCCTCAGCCATGGGATTGACGCAGCAATGCTTACCAGTGCTCTGAAGCATTATGCCACATAAATGAAATCTCAAACTGGTGGCAAATGAATCCAGCTATCACCCTTCCTGTCATTTCCAGTTGTCAAAGCAATGAATCCAATGAGAAATTCTTTGGGAAAAAAAAAGAGCCGTGAGCCCAAAACCACAGGTGAAAGCATCCTCTGCTTGGAGTGTTCAGAGCAGAATCTCAGCAGCATGTGGTGCACAGGCACTTTTCCACAGTCATGCATGCAGATGCACTCAGTTGTACACATGCTCTGTGCTTACACAGAGACAAGTTTTGTTCTGTCTTGTTTTGAAGATTTCCCAACCCAAAAGTTAAAACAATGCAGAAAGAAACTTTGGAGGGATCTTCCATATCTATTCCTATAGGCTGGGATGTGGCGAGAAAGTGCAGATGAAAGATGAGCTTGTGTTTCTTAGGGTCATTGCAACAGTACCAGTGTGGAGAGAGAAGCAAACTGTCTTTGTGCCAGTGGGGTGGCACAGTCTCAACACTCTCATCTGGCTCTTTTCTCCTTTTCTGCAGCAGCTCCTTGTGTGCATTTCTTTGATGTGAATTTGTGTCTAGCACCAGAAGGCATTTGGCTAGTGGCCTCCATTTTGGGCAAGACAGAAAATCACATTGGATAGGAATTCAATCATTAATCTGGAAAAATCCTTCCTAACCGAATTTTAATCAGAACTACTGAGAAGTTTTGGTTTTTAGCAAGCTGGCATTCTTTCGATAAAATCAATGCAGCTGAAAAATTCCCAAGCAGGCCTGACTGTGACATTTAAGCAGTTTTGCCTCTCCCTGGTACACCTTTGGAATGCCAAACTGTTGCATTTGGGACAACTTCATGCTCTTGTGTGAAGGCACATTCACCTGTTAAAACCCTGCCTAGGCTACTCATTTAATGCCTTTCCAATCAAGACATCACCTGCAATTTTTCTCTTTCTTCCTGAGAATTTTATGCTTGTGTTAAATACGAGGCTGGTGAAAAGTTTCAAATTAACAGCAACAAGCCTCAACACAGAGCAGGTTGAGCACTAGCAATGCTTGAGTAAGCTTTTTTCTCACAGCTCCTGATGTCTCAGATATTATCCCCAGAGATGAGAGAGTAGCTTGCAGCTTGTTCACTTTCTAGCCTCTCTGCCAGGCTTTCCAGCGAAAGAGGGAGACAGTTTCCAGCAGTGGTGGTATTTCTGACGTTCACTGATTGAGTAGGAACTGGACTGGGACTAAGTTCATTTCCTATCGGCTGACAGCCAGTCAGCACATGATAGAAATTTGCAGTCCCTGCTGGTGTGGGCTGGATTCATACTGGCAAACTCCACATGAAAAGACTGTCTAACCCATTACTAAACTGTTGATGCCAAGACATTTCCCCATCTCCTGTGAGGATTCATTTTATAGTCTTTACAGTGAATAGCCCTTGATATAAAATAGTCGGGGATAAAAAGGTACAAAAAAGAAAAAAGTATATACAGGAAGAAAGCATAGCTGTTTGTTTCTTGATGCACAAAGATCCATCTCTGAACTCTAGAAATATGCAGGCTGGATAATGGATGCCATTAGATTTACAAAGGAGACCTTTTCTTGTCACCTACACAAAGGTCACATCTGGAACATAGGCTCTAACCATCATGTGCAAAGAGGGATGCAAAGCAGGTTTCCAGGAACCCTGACCAGCTGCAGTCCCCAGGGGCGCTCTGTGAAGAGGAGTAGAGCTGGGACTTGTTTTAGTCAAAGCAAGAGCCCCTCCTTCCCCTAATGCACCCAGAAGGGAGGTCATGTAAGAAATGATTCACAGACAAGCAAACAGTCTTACACAAGAGCCCCTGTGCTGAGCTCTTTCCCGATCCGTGGAAAGCACAGGGTATGAAATAATACTCTGACTCACCTTATCATAAGTACCCAGCAACCCTGAGGGAGGACATCATGGGAAACTCAATAAACCCATCACACAGCAAAAATCATGTGTCAACCCCCAGCTCTGCTTTCTTCTGGGTTTCTCTTGGGGGGTTGTCCTCTGCCCTTGCCCTGCAGCTCCCTCTTCCCAGGGTAGAGATTGCAAGATCCTCTTGCTAACATGAATCAGGCAGAAGGCACAGACCAGAGACTTGGAAGTGTAAGCCAACTTAGCACCACAGGGCCAATGGCTCTGTCACAGTTTTACACTGGAAGAGAGGGTGGCCCAAGTGCTGTGTTAGGTAAGCTATGAAATTTTTTGCATAATTTACACATACTCGACACTGCAGTAAGCACTGAAGGGCTGCTCCTTAAGCTGTTCAAGAGGTAGCAGCTAGAGCGAAGGAACAGTGGTTTGGAGAGTCAATGCTGCTACCTTAGGATACCTATGGGATACCTTAGGACAACACCACCCTGGTTTCCCCCACACGAGGCACAGGAACATATATTTAGGCATCCTTTCCTGAAACATGCCCCAGGTGTTATTACAGACGCTCCTTATTGAGGTCATGCCTGTGGCAGCTCATGCTTCTTCATAAACCATCACAAGTAAATCAGTGGCTTTGACTTACAGTGGCAAGATAGTTCTGTTTGATGACAGACTGCTTTAATGTGGCTTTTATCAACGCATTTCTCCCAAGATAAGGAGACTGTCAGAAAGATATCAGCAGTGGTTTAGGGGGAGCTGGATGCTGCAGTTCTAAATTAATAGCAGGACAGCCTCCATTCACATGTCCTGGTGCGAGGCGCCAAAGAAGGCTTAGCCACAAGGACTGTAGTACTCATGACACCAGTGTATGCACTCCTTACTATCAACCATATCATCTCCACCAAGTTATCTTCTGAGGGTAGATTAGACTCCAAGTGGCCTACATATTCCCTTCCGATAATGGGCTACCTGATCTCACACTGCCCGCGTCTGTCATCTCCCAGCCCAGATCACTCGGGAAACAAACCCCAACCTGGAGCATGGAGAGTAGAAGGGAACATAACGCTGGAAGTTGTTTCAGTCAGCTAGCCATGAAAGGACTGCAGTTTGAGAATAGCTGTGTCTCTAAAAAGACAACAAGAAGTTCCTGTGGATCCACACAGGAGATCACAGCTGAGTGGCATGCCCAGTACTGGAGCTGCAGAGGACCATCACTGTAGACCATGAATTTCCAGGTCCTAACATACCAGTGTAGTATAGACCAAGGCAGATAGAAACCCCCACAGAGGGCAGCGCAGAGTGCCAAAGACTTAATTCACACTTAGAACTACAGTGTGGCTCCTTGCTGATGTCGAGAGAGGTAGGAACATTAAGGATGGGGGAGTAAACTCCAGACCATTAGGAACAGGGCTAGTAAATACAGACTAGTGATTAAAGGAGCTAGTTGTTATGGGTGTTGTGATAATGTATTGTCGTGGGCAAAGAGAGGTGGCATGGGAAGCAGTGAAATAAATCTATCTGAAAGGAGTTCATTGCCCATGCTAGAGTGCATGCGTATGCCAGAGCCTGGATCTGTGCTGCTGGCTGCTTTCCCAAAGCAGTGCACAACAAGGCAAGAGGGAAATTACAAATCTATTTCCCTGAGATTCTGGCAAGGGGAGACAACATGGGCACCTATTTTTCCTCAGAAGGGAGAGTCCAGCATGGTTTTTTTACCTGTTCAATAAGCCACAGAACCAGAAAAGATAGCAGGCTTCTCCCTTGGACAATACCTCTTCCTTCTTGCACTGCCAGTGCCTATCTCTGGCAGGCTGGTTTAGAGACTCACAAACCTGAGCTGAGGGACCAAATCCTCCACTGCTTCTTCTTGGTAGCACCTCATTTCAGCTGTGCAAGAGGAGGACAGGAGGTATTTGAGCTTGAGCTGCCTTCAGCAAAGAAGTTGAGTGGTGTCTCTCACTTTGTGCGTGCTCAGGTATGTGCACACTGTCACCGCCCCTGGCCTCAGACAGCAACAAGTTTGTTCCTGCTGGCAAGGGCTGTACTCCCAATGTGCTGGAAGATGACTCCGGAGTCTTCTGCAGGTCCTTCCTGCCATTCCACCTCCTGCACAGGGAAAGTTGCTTCACTGGCCAGGAAGCAGTCTGTAGGGATAGCTATGGTCACAAGCTTTCTCCATCACTAATGTCCATTGTCCCTGTGATCACAGCTACCTGAGGTAAGTGAGTCTTCCTAGCCGTTTTCGACTGCTATGTGTTGCATGAGGGAGCCTTTAAGCTATGCCCACAGCTCTCCTTCTTCATAATCCAAGATAGGTCTCCTTCCTTTTCTTCTCTGGGGAGGATCACAAAGCAAAGCTGTTAAGTTATCTCTATCTTTAATTCATCCATATCCGTTCTTTAATTCATACATATAGAATATATGTAACAGCTGTTTCTCTGCTTTGCTAACACAAGATCAGTTCTCGTTATACTGAAGAGAAAGTATAAGGGTTCATTCCAATCCTGTCTTTTAAAATCAGACACAATGAATTCTTATATTGACTGGCTTTGGGCAAGAAAGTCATCAGCAAAGAAGCAGAGGAGCATGACTATCTATCTATCTATCTATCTATCTATCTGTCTGTCTGTCTGTCTGTCTATCTATAGAGTGTGTGTGCACACATGCGTAGATTGCCTCTGAAAAATAAAATCCTTCTGTATGCTAATTTTTCTCTTTGAGTTTCCAAGACAACAGTGGTTTCACTCAGTGCTGTCCCCATATAACTCCCTGGTCCTCCCTCTTCAGAGACGGCTTTGTGGTTTGTAAGGGCACTATTTTTTTTCTGTGTTTCTGTAGCTTTTCCATATGCTTCTAATCACCCACACTGAACATTCCTACCCCAGCCAGGTACCTGTGAATACCAGCACACAGAGAAGTTAGCCCAGAACAAGCTATGGTGTGACCCTGAGGAGAACATCAGCAATGCTGGTGTAATGGCCCCGCGTGTTGCATGTGGAGTCACTTATCCCATTTACTTCATCAATAAACTACCTCACTTGGCTGTGGGGTAAAAGTATGTCGATGGGCAGGTACTGTGCTGTCATACTGTAAAGATCGCACCTTAACCTGGGATACCTTTTATCTGGGATAACTTGTGCTGCACTTGTATCCAAAGGCATTCAGAGGCATGTGCTCTCCTCATTAAATTTTTACTCTGGGAGGCATCTCAATAACAGATAGCAGTGGTTGTGCCCACAGCATGTAGTAGGATTTAGCAGTATTTTTCCTAGACTGGTGCAATTGCTTAACAGATGTCATCGTTGCATAGGCAGGTACCAGCAGACATGTCACCTCATTTTGCCAGTGGCACCGCACTGCAGTTTGGAGTTTCCTGGTACTACAGCTATGCAAGGAAAGGCTGCAAAAGCCATACAGCAGAGCCTATTTTCTTCCCCACTTTCCACTGGGTACAGGTCCTTCCTAGTGTCTGAAGTGCTCACCTGCTGTGAAACAAAAACCCAAGGGCTTGTCTTGCTACCCCTTTCCTGGGAAGGTTGTTCTCCAGCCCCTGGGATCTCACCTGTAGGAACACTGTCCTAATTTTCAAGCTATACTCTTCACTAATGTTCCCTTCATTTCCACTGCGAGCATCAGTCCAGCTCCTTTCTTCCTTGGCTGAAAACTCAGACCATTTACCAGTTGCACCACTGCCTCCTTCCATGTATCTCCATTTCTGTCCCACAGCAAGCGTTGCCATGAAAAATCTTGATCAGTAGGGCTGAGGAAACTGCAGCAGGATATTCCAGGAAATCGGAGACAAAACAAGATTTCTAAATACTGGTAAGAGGTAGTGGCTCAGTGATTTGAAGGAGGCTCCTTCTCCACCTTTCCTAGTAGCTGTCATTCCTCATCAGGCCAGAGGACCAAACACGCTGTCTACCTGATGGGACATGAGTGCACGAGTGCTGCAGGGATATAAGCAAGTGCTTATGAAAGCAGCCCTGTTCCTGGGGTGTTACAAGAAAGCACAAGCACAGAATTTAATATTCTGCATATTCTGCAAAGGTGCCGAGAATCACATGTTCCTGGTTATCTTTTTTCTAGTCTTTATTTTGCTTCTCTTTTAAAGAAAAAAGCAGCAGAAAACCAGACCCCAAGTCCAGGCCTGGTTTAGAGCTGCTTAGATTTAGTGCATTCAGAAATCTATCCACGTTTGATAGGGGCATGCGCAGCTCTGAGAAATTCCCTTGGAAATGGAGTCTACCCTCCAGGAAGTTGGAGAAAACACTCATATTTAGTGTTGAGAAAAAGTGAACAGAAATAGAGATGTTCCAAAACATTGTCTAAAGGTTATGTATAGCAGTAGAGGTGGAAAAGTGATATGCAGCATTGCTAGCTATTGCTCTGCCCGTTGACTTGCTGTAGGATATTGGGCAAAGTGCGTCTCAGTGACTCCATCCGTGAAATGTACATGACAAGTCATAAGAAACCTGGAAGATTTCATTCATATTTTTAAAATCCATCAAGGTCTTCTGCAGAAATTGTTCCAAATGGACAAAATAATTTTTTATCTAAGTCTTACTCTTTAAGAGGGGTGCAAATACTGACAATATCAAGAGAACAGATCTATTGCGATGTCCAGATTTCAATCTGATTTTGAACTTGGTATACATATCTTTGATGTTTAAAGTCATTGACTTGTGAATTTGAGAACTATTTTGGGAACCTGTGTTGCCTTTAGGGTTCAGGAAGAATAAGGTTTTGGACCACAACACATACAGCTACACACAGATGGCCTTTTCAGTCAGCCACCTCAATTATGTCTGAGAATTTTCATTACCAAAATAACTAAAGGTAGCTAGTGTCACACCACAAACAAGGGAACTGTATTTGATAATCAGATGTCCTTAACCATATTGTGACATTGGCCACTACAGAAAATCACTCCGGAAACCTCCATCACCCTGAGAGATCCTTGATCTTCTAGCACAATAAGCAGGTTATTACAGCTATCCACTGTTCCTGCAGAACAGCATGCAATCAGATCAGCTAAGCAGCACGCATGTACTCCTTCAGTTCCCAGAAGTGCTGTATGCTGTATGAGACTAATAGCAAAATGGCTTTGTCTACAGGAGCATGCCTTAGGATCGCACATCATAAATCTGTGCCCTAACCTAACTTTGACTGTGTGTATTTGTAAAGTACAGGAGTTCAAATACAAAGGTAAATAATAGCAAATAAAAATGAAATAAATAATGAAAATTCTATCAGTAGTAGAGAAAGAAAAGCCTCAATCTGCAGCATTATTGCACAGCATGGACCCAACTGATGCCAAACTGCTATGTGGGAGCAGTTTAGCTCACCTCCTTTGCCAGCCTTGACTTGAAGGGGGATAGCTGAGGAGATCAGGAAGGGGACAGCTTGATTCTCAGCTTCTGACAAAGAGCATGGCAATAGCTATTTACCTGAGATAACAAAGCTGCATATGAAAAGCCCCTTCCCAAAGAGGGCAAAGCCTAATCTGAAGACACTCCTCCTATGAAGACAAGTCCTGCCTGCTTTCTGCAGCCACACAACTTTATGTGGAGGATCAGCATTTACAGAGCATTTGCCTTATGTGTTAACAAAGAGTTGGTTTTCAAGCGTCAGACTCAAATTTTAAGAGAGCTAGAGATTTTTATATCGTGCTTTAAGGCACTTTTTAGAGTTCAAGAGCAGATTAAACTGCCCTATAGATATGAAAAATGATATATTTTGGCTGTATTTTGTCTAATCACACTTCAGAAGAGGGTCAGGCACAGCCCAAGTCTTCTGTCAGTTGTGTTCACACCTGACTGTCACTAGCAAGTGCAAAGGTCTTTAATGACACTATCAGGCGAGGGAGGAAACAATGCACAGTGCAAAATGGCTCACAGTGAGTCAGTTGCAGCTACACGTACAATTGGCAGCCTCAAGAAGGAAGCGTGTGCTTGTATGATCCTGAATTTACTACTATTGGATTAACATATTTTTTTTCCCTACTCTTGCAATAGCTCACTATGGGATTTACAATGTCATGCGAAGACCCCTTTTATAAGCTGCTGTCTGTAATAGCTGAAACAATTGAAACTCACCAAAGACAAGCTGAGTTCTGGCTCAGAATTTTAATGCATTTTACATGTGGGATTTTATATTGGGACCAGACTTTTGTGGTCCCCGTTTAGAAATCGCAGTTGAAGCTTTCACCCAGATAAACCAAATAGTGTCAACTTTTACGCTAAGCTTCAGATCGTGCCAGCATTTCTGATGTAATAATTACAGATCAAGTTGACATAAGAACTTAAGGTTGGCTATCCTGGGTTACATCAAAGGTCCATCTAGCCAGGAACCTTTGTCCAGCAGTGACTGGAAGAAACTACTTGGAGAGTGCTTGTTCTTAAGAGATCAAATATGAAATGTATATCTGGAATATCCAGAAAACCCTGACAATACCCTCCAGCAGACTGCAACTGGGATTTCCTGAGCTATTGATGACATCTTTATAACCTTCAGTAGGTTCCCCTTCCCTAAACTAGTCCAGACCCCTCTGAAGCCCATGTAAGCAAGCACATAGCATCTACAACATCTGCAGCAAAGATCTCCACATGTGAACCACATGTTCAAAGAACTATGTCATTTTAATGGCCCTGTTTCAGATGCTGGTTTAATTCAGTGCCCCTGCTTCTCCCACCAGTGAGCAACCATTCTCCATGCCATTAGTTAGACAACAGAAAGGGCCCTGGCTCACCCCTGGGCACAGCTTTCCCACTCAATGCAGAAAGCCCCTAAACCACCCACACTCATCCCAAAACCAGGAGCTCACTTAAGCTCTGAATCAAATCCAGGCCCAAGAGGGGCGAACATTGTGAAAACATAGAGTCAGGATATCTGGGTCCTCACTGCTGGTCTAGCTCATTGCAATTCTTGACCATCCTTGTGGATTGACACCCGCGTCTTTAACCCCCTTTGGCACCCTACCTAACCCTTGCAGGGACCCAGGGTCCCATGGCCTGAGCACATGAGGCATCCTGGTGCCAGCCACTCTCTGTGGGGTACTTTGAGGTTACAAATGAAAAGCACCTTTTACTCCATCGTATGCCTCAAAGTCAAAGACCCAAAAGATATTTGCCTTTGTCCTGTGTCTCCTTTCAGCTCCAACTCTTCATTTGCTCCAAAGGATGTTCACTTAGAGCCAAGGGGGGAGGGTGTACCAGGGAGGCATGTTACTGGACTGGAAAAGACAGGGCAAGCAGGACACATCCCATGTTAGTAAGTAACGAGAAGGATGGTGCAAATGCTTCATTCGACTCAGAGGGTGAGTAAGCTGAGCTGAGGGCTGAGCAGTGAACATCTCTCTCCATCTCTGTTCACAGATCAGCCCAAGAAGATCCAGTACCTACTGTTCTGGAATAATTCTAAGCCTGATTTCAGGTGTGGTGCAGAGAGGAGTTATGATCAGATGTGCTGAACAAGAAATACAAACCCTAGCCTGTGGAGTTCAGCTTATTCTCCTTTATATCACTTCTCCTCTGTTAACCTAAGGTTAAAATGAAGTCAGTTTGTTGGAAAGGGGGAAAAAACAATATTCTCTGGGTGTTATCTGTCAGCTTCTCTCACACAAACACCAGCAGCATCCACACGTACTCACAGACACACACACAGCATCTACTTAAAAGGAGGGAGCACTGTGAAAAGGTCAGCAATCTGTACTCCTTTTCTGCCTTCAGCACCACAGAAAATACAGCTCATCAAGTCCATCCCCTGCCCCAGAGCAGGGTCAGTATTTGTATAAACTTTCCCTAACAGAGGATTGTACTACCTGTTTTGAAAAACCTCTGGTGCTGGCAATCTTCCTAGGCCATCTATTCCTGACCTCACATACGTTTTCTTTAGCCTAAAAACTTGTCCTAGCATTTAGCCTAAGTCTCCTTTACTGCAATTTAAGCTCAACACTCCTTTTCATACCCTCAGTGGAAAAGACGACTATTGTATTCCCTTTCTCTTAGTAGCAATTTCCTATATATTTGAAGACGTACATTTTCCTACTGCTTCCCTCTAGACCCAGTCTTTTCTTCTTTAGCCCACACAACCACAAATCTTTCAGTCTTCCCTCACAGGTTGTGTTTTCTAGCCCTCGTATCATTTTTATTCCTCTTCTCTGCTGTCCCCACCAGATAGCCTGCATCTTTCTTTGCATGCAGTGTGCAACGCTGGCTGCAGTGCTTCAGCAAGGCTTTACCACCACAGAGCAGATCATGGCCTCCCGTGTTACATGCTTCTTTGTTATAGCCTGATAGGATATCTGATGTCTAGTCTTTTTGGTGGCAGTGTGGCATTTACAGAATATGCGTAAGAATCTTCAAGTCTTACTAGATGGGACAAATAGTTCATACTTCAAGAGGAAGAGGTGACAAAGTACAGAGACCAAGTAGGACAAAAGGTAGAGCTTGCAGACTTACGTCTTGGTCTGGAGAAATAATTATTTACTTGTACAATTTTCTGGCACAGCTAGAACATTGTATTGTATTTTGAACACTGCATTGTATTTTGGATGCTGAAAGCCAGGGAGAGATTGACAGCATTAAAGAGAAATTAACTGAAGGACAACAAAAATGATTAAGAAGTAAGAGAGAGAAAAATTTTAAAAAAGTCATTCTCTATAATTTAATCAAGCAATAATTTCAAGAGAGGATTATAGGCTTAAACAAGCCTCAAAGATGGAAACACAAACAATGCAATGGTTTAGAGTATTAAAGGACAGTAAGCAGATGGTCATAAGCAAATGCATTGACATGAAATTAGTGAAAATACCACTTCAGCGCAACCTGGGAGAGAATGGAATTTATTAGGCAGCAGAATAATTTCCACAAAAAGTGATGGAAGCCCCACTGCCTGCAGTGTTTGAAGCTAAACCAGACACAGGAAATAGTCAGTGGACAGCAAGGAAAGGTCACTGGAGCAATTACGGCTGGATCATTTTCTCTAGGGCCTGCCGTTCCTGTTTTCAAAGAGGAAAATGTATAGATTATGTATACATCAACAGAAAGACCCCTCTACTATGTCTTCAGCCTAACTGATGGGAAGTTCATGCAAGAGATTTTGGGAGTGTCTTGGTAAGCAAGGAGACTAATCTGTAGCCCAGTGAGATGAGCAAGAATCCTTCTTATGGTTGGACTGGATGATCTTAAAGGTCTTTTCCAACCTAAACGATTCTACGATTCTATGATTCTTCTGACTTCGGTGGAATTAGGGAAAACCTGAAGAAAATTACCTCAGGACTGCTAAGGCAGATGGCAGCTTTTGTGTTATGTCTATGCTTGTCACAGACAAGAAGAATTTGCTACGGATACATCAGGAGCTGAATAAAGCGAATGTGACAGCAAGGAAGCAGGTGAATTTTTTTCTCTGTTTTTGCTGAGTCATTTATTTCCTGCGAGCCGCACTTTATGGGACGCCAAAATGATCAGTGAATTCAAGCTGAATTTGCCAAATAAGTTCATGTGAAATGAGACTAAGGTGGGGAAAGAGACCATGTCAGTAGGGAGATGAGTGGGACACTTCTGGATTTTTATTTGTAAGATCATCTCACAAACAGGACAGTAAGGAAAGCCTGGATGCACCGAAGCATCGCAGCAGGAGCAGCCAGCCGCCCTCCTTCCCTGGCAGCGACAGCATCTTCTCGGCACAGACGTAGCACCAGCCTCCAGTGCAGGAGGAGTTTGAACCCACACCATTTCCACTCCCAAAAAGAAGTGCTCAGCCACCAGATCAAGATGCTCCGAACTAGGCTACTGCCTGTCTTTCTGGCTGCAGATGTCCCACTTTGCACTGACACGCTGAGAAGGAGAAAAATAAACATTTTTGTCACTTGGCCCTCATGTGACAAAGTCCTCGGCACCAACAAGAACATTACATATTCTTGCTTTCCCACAGCTGGCTCTTGCCGTTGCACTGTTACGTTGTGAACCAGGGCAGGGAAGTAGTGCCTTGGCTTAAAAATAACCTGCCAAAATATAAGCTGTGCTTTTAAAGCCGTGTAGATTCTTTGATGTGCTTCATAACCCAAAGACCTGTGCCATCACAAGCAGTAACGTTGGAAAAAGGTGCCAGAAGATAAAGATAAGACTCTACCAAAGGTGGGGGAAGAGATATTGCTGTCTCACCTCTCAAGAAAGGTTGTTTAACCATAGGAATGATAAGGAAAAGTCAGAGGAACCCATAAAAGGTGATTACAGAAAAGTGTATGGTCTAGCAGCTAGATGTGGAAAGGAAAGACAAGACCTTGTCCCCTCACACCACGAACACTGATGGTGTGGGCTGGTGCTGGAGAAGGGTACATCACAAGCAATTAGGTGTCAAACATTTGTATTCCTCCTATAGCTGGGCAAATGGTCTAGCTTTCCTCCAGTTTTCACAGCCTTCTGACAAAATCCAGTGTGACACCCTCCAGTCCAAGTAAAATGTTTTTTTGATGAGTGACAAGGAAAGTTAGGATTTCCTGAGGAAAACCCCAGTCCCTGCTACTTCATGCCGTATTTATATATATGCAGGCTCACATGCATAACCTTCGTCTCCTGACCTGCAGTTAAGCCTGAATTACAAATCACAGGGTGGCAGCCCTTCAGAGACAGGCCAAGCCAACGCTGCATTAAACCAGAGCACAGAGCACCCTGAGCCTGACCTGTCAAGAGATGTCATGCTCATCTTCCCAGAGAAAGGCAGGGCTTCAGAACTCACATCAGGTGGCGACTCTCAGGCCCTGGACATCTATGCCCTGAGCGAGTGAGCTAGTTTAGTTTTATTCACAGGTGTTTTATTTTTTTGGCAAGAACTGCTGGAGTAAAATGCTGTTAGCACATCAGCAGGCTTGTCGCTCCCTCCCTGTCACATCAATCAGAGAGTCTCCGTGGACCTGGGCTGCCTTGCCATGCGTCTCGGTGTGGGAACAGAGAGTCTTTTCCCTTTGCATCACTCCTCCCCGTTGTGAATGAGCAGCCGGGTTGTCCTCCTATGCACCGCAGGAAGGCCGGGGACCGGAGCCACCAAACCCTGCCGCACAGAGAAGCTCGAGATGTTGCAGAACAAGGGGGTCAGTGAAGCCGCATCCTTCATTATGCCTGGATTTGTAATCAAGGCTGATTCCAGACAGTATAGTTAATCCACGCTCCCCGAATCTCAGCTGGAAGAAAATAGATTAGCTTTACTGACTTCACTGAAGCCAAAGCAATTTACCCTGGCTGAGGATCTGATTCTTATCCTGGCCATTGGTTACTGCGCGCGTTTCAGCATACAGCACAAAAGCAGGATTTTTTGAGCTGACCAGGGGTGGAACATGGCTTTTTGTCTGGAGGGAAGCAGCAGAGACAAATCCAGGCAGTACAATTTCAAGGTGCTGTGAGAAACGCAATGCCAGGGAAAATGAAAGCCTCATGTTATCTCATGTGTAAAACAGCCGCCACCTCCCACCCCAGCACCAGCAGCTGAGGCACCTTTTCTACCAGCATAGCTGGCGGCTCCCTCAGTGAGGGCAAGCCAGCATAGATCCTGGCCACAGCGGAGAGATGATAAGCGGTACTGCAGGGCACACTGCAGGGAACATGGGAGGTTATAAATTAAGGTCTTCCTAATTAGAAAGCAGTCAGAAGCACACAAGCACACACAGATTCCCGGTCTGGGGTAAGCTGCTCTCTGACAGGTTGAGGGAACGTTAAAAGGCAAACCATCACACAGGAGATGGTGAAGGACACACCAATAGATGAAGCAGCAGGTGCATAAATGGCACTGCCAGCTGCAGAAAGCCATGAGTAAGGGCCAAGGAAGAGGCCAGAGTCAGAAAAAGACAGGCATATAATGGCAAAGGATATTGAAACTACAGGAGCAATTCTGAACTGTGACCAAAGATGATTAGGAAGCAAGAGAAGATGTCAGAATATGAGTAAAGTGTTAGCACGCTGTGCCTAGGAAGTCCACATAGCTGGGACTCTGTAAAACAGAAACGTGCAAATGTCAGGTCAGGAAATGTACAGGCTGAAAGATCTTGGTGGGGTAAATCCTTGTAGCAAAGGACAAAGGAGTGGAATTATGAAGATTCTACTGTTCCTAGCTGGAGGTGTGGTGCTAAACCAAACAAAACACCTTGGGGATAGGGGGGCACACACTTTGGTGGGATTTAAAAAAAAAAGCAATTGCAGCTGCAAGGGCAAAGATGTTTTCTGGGATGCGCAGGTACTAGAAGACCGTGCTTCCCAGAGAGCCCTTCTTGGGTATCGTGTGGGAAGAGAATGGCTATGATGCTTCGCCCTCTCTGTGTCACAGCCAGATCCAGCCCGTGTGAGGACACAGACGCAAAGAGGAGAGACTAAAGGAAAATCTCTGAGGGAAAACAGGGGGGGATCCTGTGACATAAAACTGGCTTAGATAAAGTATTCAAAAGTGCTCAATAGGAAAAGACCAAATAGGACCTAATAATATTCTCTTAATGAGGCAATTTAACTGCCTGTAATTCTGTGTCCTGTGCATTGTGCTCTCCCAGCACAGGAGTTCAAAGGGTTGTCACAACAGGCCCTCAAAGGAGATTTTTTTTATAATGAGTGATATTTCTTAGGGACTCGGTATGGGGCAGATATGCTGAGGAGAACAGGAAAAAGGAAAATGTAGGATACACTGAAAAATTGGTCATCAAGCTCGATAGTTGCTGAGCCATATTGCTGCTTACGGTAAAACAGCCCTAAAATCAGTGGCATTCTCTCATAGACTCTGGTCAGCTCTGGTTTAAAACTAGATGCAGTTCAAATTTAGTTTGACATCTTTAGCAAAGGGACTTTGGAGGGTTTCATCTACCCAGCTCTCCCATGAGCAACTGTTTCCTCACCACGAGAGGAAAATAAGGCTTTCCCAGCACAACTTGAAGGGAAGGCCTGGATTCAATTACCTGGCAGAGAAAATGCTTTCTCTCTCTCTCCCTCTCTCTCTCTCTCTCTCTCCTCTTTCCTTAAGACAGTGTCTGTCCTTACACACGAAGGTCACCCGCAGCATGGGAGTCAGGGGAAAGGTACAGAGCAGGGCAGGCTCACGCTGCAGCAGCTGCCACCTCAGTAACCTCCGTGAAGGCAAACATCAATTGTGCAGAGAACAGTAACTGTTTTAAATAGGTTAAAAAATAAAGCCTGGTTATTTAATTTAGCATACATGCTAGGTGGGTCAATATCCATCACTCTCTCCCCATCCTTCTTCCCCACCCCTCAGGTCTCTAAGGGCAGAGGTTTAAGTCCCAGCTGAGGAAACAGGGTATGCTTCATTTAGTAGCACCACAGCAGGACTGCTAGGGATGTCATGCTTCTGATGACACATTAAATCAAGGTAAACACTAATCTCATGGGCATCACTGCTTAAAAAGTGCAGGAAGAAAAAAATAACGAAACCTTCATGGCTCTTGTGCTTTGACCTCTCACTCCAGTGGGATTCCTCAAGGCAAGGAAGCCCAAATGTATGTGGAACAAGAGGTATGAAGATTTCTGACTTCCTGCTCATGCTTTTCTTCATTTGCTCCAGGGGAGATTTATTGTGAATAAAGGGGTTCTGTTAAACAAAATCTTCATCAAGAAGAGCAAGCAGGTATTGTCCCAAGACCCTATTAACATCCAAGCCACAAGACCATCCTCTATTCTTTGCTCCCCTCACTGCTTTCCTCCTTGCCCTGCAATCCCCCTCTTGCCTTCCACTGCCCCAGCACACAGGTGCCCCACCACCCCCATGCCCCAACCATCATGGGCCATTTTTCCTAGCTGATGATTTCAAACCCTGCTAGAAGGTCTGCAGCTCAGGTCAGGCTGAACCTGCACAGCCATACAACAACTTATTTCTTTTACAGGTAAGAAACAAACAAGGAAGACAGCTGCAGTATTTCAGCCTATTCTTCCCTCTTTTCCAGCCAGCCCCAAAACCCTCCCCCTGCACAGGCATGATTTTCTCTTTGAAATAATCTTGACGCACCTGATAATTGCTGGAATTCCTGAGTGTAATGGTTCAACAATAATTATCTTTTTTTTTCATGCTTTACACTAATTCTTTTTTAATAAAATTGCTGCTCTGGGTGAGAGACTGAGCTGTCCCATGGACAAACAAGCAAGGAAAGTATTTATTGCTATCAATGTCCTTACAGAGGCTTCCTCACTTTGTTTAGGTGTGAGCAAAGAGAGCAGAGCAGAGCAAAATAGATCCTGTCCAGATAAATGAACAATAAATTAATTGGGTTACTCTCTCCAGTTCCCCTCATTTTCTGTAAAAAAAACACCAACAATTCAGTCCTACTTTTATGTTTTATTACAAGTCTCAGACAAGAAATCACATCCAGCAAATTCTGTAATTGATTGTGCCAAAATAGAGATGAAAATGTTGCAATATTTAGTCCTAGGCTTCATTTATTCTTAGATCCCAGGGGCTCTTTCTGTCGCCTTTGCTGCCCCTGGTGTGGTCCTCCTCTCACTTTGATGCCAGCAGGTATCATAGTCAAAATACCCTACACACACCACGACCATTTAGGAGCCAGGACAGGTTGCACAGGGGGAGGAGGGAGCTGTGATTTCAAGCGGGTTGAAGAACCGAAATCCAGCTTCAGTTTGCTCCTTGGGGGTGGTTGCGAGATGAAGGCAAGCTACCACACAGGGTCCCATCTCCGCAGCAGGTACACGTGTAGTGACAGGGCACAGGTACTACTCTGCCCATCATATGTGACAAAGGCCCGTATGTGACAGTCCAGTGCAGGTGCAGCTGTAGTCTGCCACAAGCAGCACCCCAATGATGGGCAGAGAGAGGTTTCCTCTAAGGCGGCAGGCAGAAGGGCCAGGGGAAGGAAGAGAAAAATATACCATTTTAATATTTTGGGTTATAATTTTTGATGGGTAAAAGAGAATTCAGAGACTTTCAATACCATCATTCTGTGAAAAACAAGCAGTTCCCCTCAGTCTGCCTCCATCACGTGGAATTAACAGACAGAGCTAAAGCCAAAGCTACTGATTTCACGAGGCTTACACATAGGACGAATTTCTCTCTGCATACCAAGCATGTCATTCTACATGTTTAAAACTTTCCTTTGACCGAGTCTCTTCACTCAGCTTCCCACCTCCCTAAACTCCCTGGACAGGCAGTGTTAACCTCTGAAGAGCCTTAGACTTGCTCCTGGAGCCCCTCCATCTGGCTTTCATCACCTTCCAGCCTCATAAACTGCTCATCCAGAAACCTTGCACTCAGTATTTCCTGAATCCCAAGCTTCCTCTCCCTGAAACCTTGCTGCTACCACAGGTTCATTCACTTCCTGATAGCCGGTCTCTGCTGGAGCCCTCACAGCTCATACTGCTGTTTTTTCCCCTTTTAACTTAATCTGCAGTGGACCTTCATGTGCACGTGTGACCCCATTCAAGGATTCTGAAATATCTTTCTCCATCCCGGACCTCTCCACAATCTTCATTCTCATGTCTTGGTCCCTCAACACCTCTTTAAGGTTGGCTCATATTCATCAGGCTCCATGCCGAAATCTTCTCCGTTACTTGTGTTACTCGCCCTTGCTAATAAGGCTTCTGTCCTCACATCATCTGAGCCTGCCACACAGGAGTCACCTTGGACCTTCTCCTGTTGCAGAACATGGTTGACTCCTTTAGCATCATCCTTTATTCTTTGCATTTGCCACTTTTTCAGCCCTCCCAGCTCACCAAGAGGTTGCCAGCAGTAAAATTATCTCCCACCTTGATGGTGACTTTGTTGTTTTTTCCATCCTTCCAGTCATCCCAGTTTGTCTGAAGGTCTGCTCCAGGACATTCCACTGTGCCCTACTAGTGCAAGATGGTGCCTAGAAGAACCAGGACGTCAGGCAGGAGAGAGGCTGATGTGATTCTCAGCCAAGCTGGAAAAACCACAGAGAAAGTTTATGAAACCCCTGGGAAGTCTGGGCAGCTTTATGCATCTCTCTGGTGACTCCTCCTGCCTGCCTGAGCATCAGAGGTTTGACTCGGGAAAATCACTGACCAGCTCCCTTGGGAGCAATGCGCAGGTCTCTCGGGTCCAAGGGTGCCAACGTGGAGAATTCACATGCCCCCTCATTCCCACCTGCCTCTGCCTGAGGAGGATATCATGAAATGATTTGGGCTGGATTATTTAGTGCTGCAAAAGTCTTTGCTGCTAGGTTTGCAACAGCAAACTTAACATACACCCCTCGTCCCTAAGCTTATCTGCCCCGTCGGGACTCAAGTGCCTTTCAGGCATTACGTGTATCGGTGGCTGTCTTTGTAGTAGCCGAAGATGACAGGAGGGTGGACTGAATGTGAGCGACAGCGTGTTCACGCAAACCTGCGTGACGTGAACCTGTTCCCCCTGTGCCTGTGCACGCGTGCTCTCGCACACAACAGCGCCAGTGCCCGCCGGTAAGCGTGCCCTCCCTCGCTTTACCCCAGGCACACCCACGCTCTGCCTGGCGTCTCCTCTCCTGCCAGTTCTCTCCCATTCACATTCGTAGCCATGCCCACGGACACACTCTCTGCACACAGATCCGCTCTTTTTCTCACGGGCACACCCACTCCCTCACATGCGCTTTCCCTTTGTCTCTCCTTTCACAGCCACAGACGCTCTTCATCTTAAAACTACACACACCGCCCTGCACTGCAC
>VFFE01000190.1:521-10572 GCA_008921705.1 Burhinus oedicnemus | reverse complement strand
GGGCAGGGCAGGGCAGGGCCGGGCCGGGCCGGGGGCGCTGACGGGTGGGCGCTGTGTCTCTCGCAGTGAGCTCCCCGCCCACAGCCATGAGCGGCTGCCGCGTCTTCATCGGGAGGCTGAACCCGGCCGCCAGGGAGAAGGATGTGGAGAGGTTCTTCAAGGGATATGGCCGCATCCGGGACATCGACCTGAAGAGGGGGTTTGGGTTTGTGGTGAGTGCGCCCCTCCGCAGCGCTCTGCGGTCCCTGTCTGTTGATGGACATCTGGATCTCACACGCGTTTGATGTGCACAAAGCTGCTTTTAAAGATAGTGTCATTAACGTGCTCAACTAAGTATACTATGTGGCAAATAAGCATTTGTTAATTTCTTAGAGGTGTGATTTTTCTTAGTTTTGTTTTTGCTGTGGTGATTTTGCAGGAATTTGAGGATCCAAGGGATGCAGATGATGCTGTCTATGAACTGGATGGAAAAGAGCTTTGCAGTGAGAGGTGGGGTACCCTATTTCATGAATATACAAGCTAGAATAGCTAAAGTAGGAAGTAGGTCAATTTTAACTTGCATTGTGTTATCACTACTGCTTAAATGACTTTGTGCAGTTTTTTTCCCCCTATAACTATGAAGGAATAGGTAAGAAGAAAAATGTGAAAATGTATGGTTCTCCATTTCTTTTTTTTTTTTTTCTCCCCCTCCAGGGTTACAATTGAGCATGCAAGAGCACGCTCTAGGGGTAGAGGCAGAGGGAGGTACTCTGACCGTTTTAGTAGCCGTCGTCCACGTAGTGACAGGAGGTATGTATAACTTTGAACTGACATAGTTTAAAAAAAGAATACTGTGGATTCATCCAAGAACTTGAGCTAGGATGAGATATTAAAAGGTGTTATTTGCCTTTTTAGTCAATCATTTGATGTGACAGTAGGATACTGAGGATTACAAAACTTCTCAGATATGCTTGTCATCCTTATGGCCCCCCCCCAAAGTACTTAATGCATGTCCTAGATGACTCGGGGCATTCCATAGCTATGTATGTAGTAGTAATGGTGATATGCTGATACTGGTTATTGGTGTAGCCTTTATTAATATTAACGTGGTTATATTTTAATTACTAATAAAAGTCTCAATTGTTTATTTCCAAACAGAAATGCCCCACCTGTAAGAACAGAAAATCGCCTCATAGTAGAAAATTTGTCTTCTCGAGTCAGCTGGCAGGTTTGTTGAAACACGATTAACTATTTTGACTTCATTTAATGGGTATGTAATGTAATTATTTTGTAAACTAATTCATTAAACATTAAATACAATTTATTAAAAATGTTTATGTAATTAATGTAATTTTAAATAACGTAATTTAAATATTTTCAATGAAAATTAGTTAATTTTAATTTATAATAATAATAAATGTATATATTTGAGGATATATATTTATTTTTTTCTTGTTTTTTAAATCCATTTTAACCACATATTAAACCCTTTATTTGCCAGCCTATCTGTGTCGTTGGCCTTATGACGAGGAGTGCCTGTGGGTTATCCTAATCGTTCTGTCTTGGTCACTCTTGGTTGGGCCTGGTTGACTTTCCAGTCAGCTCCTACAATGTCACTTGGCCACCTCTAGATCTGTGTTTGCCGGTCTAGACGTAATCGATGCACTCCTTAAAGTGCCACATTGCAACGATCCCAGAGCGTTAACGAGATCTGATTCCTAAGTTGAGAGCTGTTCTTCCTGTAACGCTTCCGAATAAAGAGGTCCTGGTCGAAAAGAGTTGAAAGATACGAAATTAGGTGGTCGTTGGAATCCTGATCGCAGTAAAGTGGTCCTTGGTAACATCAAGCATAGAGAATGTCTGGATCCATCAGTAGTCTCCTAATAAGGGAGGGCAGTGCGATTAATGGCTTCCATCGACTGGGTAGTGTTCGTCAAGTGGGTGGCGAAGAGCCAGTCGGGCATATATCATGACGGTATCTCCGGTCGCTTAATGCAGTTTGCTGCTTGGCTAGCCTAGGGAAATGTTAATAAAGGTAAAGTAAACTATATTTTTAATGACATATGGGGCACAAAATAATTGGTGTTATGTAAATGTAAATATGTATGCATATTAGACTCTTAATGTAAATGGAGACTGAAATAGTACAATAATATGTGGGTAGTATTTCACACTCAGTCCAGTATATATACAAATGTACTTTTTTATTTCTTTCTCTCTCTCTCTCTCTTTCTTCTCTTTCTTATTTAATCTGTATAATCTTTGTAGACTAATATTTTCCTTAATGTTAAGACACATTATGAGCATTTTGCTTAAAGCAGTATGCTTTTTTTCATTTATTTCGTGCCCTGATATAGATAATTCAATTTTCATAGAATACAAGTATGGCAATTGCTGTGTTTGTAGTTTATCTAACAGCTGCTTTCTCAGTAGTCTTAAGTTTCTTTTGTTTAACTATTTTTATATATATATAAGTCTTAATTTCACTTCTTTGCATAACGTCACTGGTCTTGTGTTAGGATCTCAAAGACTTCATGAGACAAGCTGGGGAAGTAACCTTTGCGGATGCACACAGACCTAAGTTAAATGAAGGGTAAGCCTCTAAAATGATCTCTTGAAAGCTGTAGAGTAATATTTGTATGTATAATATTTGGGGAGGGAAGCTGGCTACTTTCAGTGCTCAGCAGCTGTTCGTGGTTTAATTTAGCTGCCCTTTGAAAATGCATTCTCTGGTATTTGGGGAGGGGAGCTCTTCATGCTTGAGTTACGACAAGAAATGACTACACTGAGCAGTGTGAGGGGTTTTTGGAGTGGTTTTTTTTGTTCCCCCCGATTATGTTTTGCTCTCATCAAAAATGCAACTTGTAGTACTGAGCTCTCTGTTTTGGTTTTTGTTTTATTTTTTATGTAGGGTGGTTGAATTCGCCTCTTACAGTGATTTAAAGAATGCTATTGACAAGCTTTCTGGTAAAGAAATTAATGGGAGGAAAATCAAACTAATTGAAGGCAGCAAAAGGCACAGGTATGGATTTCTGTTCTCTTAAATAATGCTCCACTAAGAAAGCTTTGAAGTCAGTGACAAAGCAGTGAATTGCCTGGTTATTGTTGTGGTCCGTGACGTTTCATTGCTAACAGCGACGCTCTTTGTTTCCTCAGTAGGTCCAGAAGCAGGTCACGGTCTCGTAGCAGAAGCTCATCCAGGTCTCGTAGCCGTTCCCGTTCCCGCAGCCGCAAGTCTTACAGCAGGTCAAGGAGTAGGAGCCGTAGCAAGTCTCGATCAGTTAGTAGATCTCCAATGCCAGAGAAAAGCCAGAAACGTGGTTCTTCCAGTAGATCTAAATCCCCATCATCTGTGGATCGGCAGAGGTCTAGATCAAGGTCCAGATCTGTTGACAGTGGCAACTGAACTATAAGTAACTCGCCCTGGGGGCCCTTTTTTAAACCATACTTGCTAAAACTTGTGGTAAGTATGTGACTTTCTGTGGGGAAGGGTTTGGATGGGGAGGGGGGAGGGATAGGGGAACTTTGTAGATGTGGACCATGGTGGGAAGGGTTATTGACTAATTGTATTAAATGTTTTTTGATAACCCTTTTCTTGCTCACATTTTTTCGTGAATGTCTGAAAGTGTATAGTTTGTGTATATTCGGTGGAGCTCTTTATAACTAAAGCGGACAAATTTTTTTGTACTCCCAAAAAAAGTCATCGGAACACTTTAATTCCCAGTATATTGAACTGTGAATAGCAATTCAGAACACTAGTTTAATATCGCAAATTAAGCTAATAGCTTTAGGCATCTAAGAGCTCTACGTGTGCTGTACATAAAGCTTTATTTCAGAGGGTATTTTTTTGTGCTTTTGAACCATTGTTTCAGTTATAGGTCACCAGGTTAAGTGCTGGTCAGTACTGGTAATAAAACTTTATTTTACAAGCTTTTCATTTAATACGACTTGCACTACACTAAGAAATGCCCATTTCACTGCCCTGTGGTAATAATATTCTATAAAGCACCCTAATTCTTGATACTTAAGAATTAAATAGCTAAAATAAAGTATAAAGAAACATGTCTCTGCTTCCTAGTGTGTTCTTACTTTTAATAAAGTGTTTGTGACCGCGCCTCATGTTGTTGCACATCGTTAAAATGTTTCTTAGAGATGGGTCTACAGCAAAGCTATCGTGGGGTGTTTTGGGCATGGGGAGTACTTGTGTCCTAAATACATCGTGCTGTGTCCTTAGATATCTTTATGTTTTGAAATTAGAAGCTTGATAATAAGGAGAATCATGCTGTTGCAGTTCATAGCAGAAAGTGGAATGGACAAGCACGTAGGTTTTAATCTCTGTCTGGATAATAAGCGTGGAATATAAAAGTTGGATGTAGTTGGCATACTTAATAGTGTGTGCACATGTGTGTGAGAGAACGTTGAGGCATGGATAAAGCATTTTTATAGGCATTAGTCCTCATTCTGGAGAAAGAGGAGGGATTTTTTAGGTTGGTGGGTGGGAGTACTGCAGCCTGTGTTTTAGTGATTGTGCCTTACAGGGGCAGCAACCCTCTGCAATCCCTGATTCTCAAACCTTCATCCAAGTTGCAAAAGAGAACTTTAGAATGTAATTTGAAAAATAACGTGTTTTCATATAATGTGCTTTACAAAGCTACTCCAGTAATCCCCCAAAACCTTTAAAAAGATCTCTGGAGCCTAGGCTAGGCTTCGGATTAGGTCCTCGGAAACGCAAGGTGCTTCTGTTCAGAGCAGGGGGAGGTTAGTCATTTGCTGTCTCTGCGGCCACTGCTGCCTTTTCTCTGCGCTGTTGCACAGTTCTCGTAAGTGTTGCAAGCTAAGGAACAGGAATGAGCTTTTGTGCCTTGTGAATCTGTCCGTTAAGGTGGCACTCTATCAAACTGGGAGCGGGCAGTGAGAGGTGGTCGGATTGATACGCAGTTAATTAGATTATTACTAGTCAGCTTTGGGGAGTGGGAGGCTTCCCTCTCAGAGATTGGTAGGTCAGATGCTGGATCACCTTAAGAGGCATGAAAGAAGGCTTTAACCTCTAGGGGTGAAGGCAATGTTGACCCTTGTCCAGGTGTAAGGTTAGCTGCGTTACCTCAAGTCAGTTGATGCTTCCTGCTTACTTGAATGATGATAGGTGTTCAAGTGGGACTTGCTTCCAACAGGAACCCGGGTGGCTGAAGGCATCTGATCATTGGAAAGGGGTGGGATTTCAGACACTACCCTCCTTCGAGCTAACTATGAAGTACTACTTCCTCTATAAATACCTGTTTGGAATTCTGTTTCTAAACTGCACCTCTTGCCTTGCAAGCAGCATGGATGGATTTCTGTTTTATTTGGGGAGCTGGCTGTTGGCGATGCCAAACTTTCAGTTTAAAACAAAACTCCCAGGCTTTGCATTATGGAGGGTTACATTGACTTCTGGCCAGAAATGATTCTGCATTTATGAAGCCAAGGTTCTTGGTACAAGCCTGTTTATTCTTAGTTAAGATGGATTACTTCAGGTTACAGTGCATACTTAGGACATTGGAGGTGGTAATGCCAGTCTTCCCTCATCCTTGTATTTGTAGCATGACAGTAGCTAGATGGTGTCCCGAACGGGTGGTGAATTCACTGACTCCTACAAAGCAGGGCACATTGAAGGCTCACGTGTTTCCAGAGGTACAGCTTGCTGGACCCAAACTTGACGTACTAAGGCAGTTTGCATTGCCATGCTCTGTTTTTGTGGCCTCTGCTGTGTGGAGAGCAGTGGGACACCACACAGTGCGGGGGGGTTTTGGAGAACGGGAGTGACCAGCAGTCCATGGGCTGCTCAGCTGCATGCTGGGTCTCGGTGGCTCCTGCACTGAGAAGCTTTCACACCTCGTTTTGGGTCTGTGTTAGAGAAATTACATTCATCTTCAGCCATGTCTTTGAGAGCTGCTTACAACATGTGCCAGCAGGACAATTACAGGTAAGTGAAATTAAAAGAGGGAACTGATGTGGGTGGTGATTTGCATACGTGCAAAACTGGGGGCAGTCATTTGCAAGCATGGCCTAAGCTGTCCCAAAGGGTTGTCACAAGGACTTTCGAAGTCTCCCTCATGGGCAGGCAGGGAGAGGCTTAGTCTGGAGCAAGCTCTTTGGGAAACAATGGTGAGGCTGCAGGTAGCTCCGTGGGGATCCCTTTGTCTAGCATAAAATGAGCGTATGGACTGAAGTCTTACACAGAACTGCGGGAGACCTGTAAGCTGTCTGCAGAAGGTGGAGCTCGGAGGGGTTGTGATAACTGCGGAATCTGTCTGTGTTTTGTTCCTGGTTTCCCACTGTTTCTGCAGGATCTTGACACTGGTTTCGCTTCTTGAGCAGTAACTGCGTCCATGGCTGTGCAGGTCATTTTTCCTGCATCTGAAGAAAAAGAAAAATGCACTAAGAATAGGCGGTTCTGAACCCAGGTTATGGAAATACTGTGACACAGCTAGAATTGGTGTTGCTGGGTGATTTAAAGCAAAAGGAAGGAACTTGGGAGTCCCGTCAAAATATTTAAGTCGTTTTGTGAATGGAAACATGTTTGTGGCCTGGAAGGCCACCCTTTTTATAGTAGTCTTGCAAACACCTGTATGGCTGTTTCCAGTATCAACTGCTTTGTGCTGCAGGCACACCTGAGGGTCCAAATTGAGTAGGGATTTTTCTCCCCAATAACAGTCATCCTTCAGCTATAGCGGTAAGATATGGTAAAGTGCTCCTGTAGCACCTGCTTCTCTGTCCCAAGGGACTGGAGAAAGCTGGTCTGGAAGTATCGGAAGGATGAGTGGTAGAGGATCTCATTCAGCAGTGCATTCTCCAGCCATCTTCACAGACGCTCAGCTGGGCTTTGACATTATGGACCTGTTGAAGTTGGAGGAGAGTCTACCTTGCATCTATACCAATACTGTATGTATATTTTAATTAAGCTTGAATCTATTTATGTACTTCTCTAGCAAAAGATCCACGTTTTCTTCAGCTGCAGTACTTGGCAGTTCTGTCCTCCCCCCTTCCCACAAAAGTGATACCCTTCAGTGAATCTCAACAGTTTACAGCGAAGCTGGAATTTGCTGCATTAAAGAATATCTGATGTTCTTCTGTCGTTTCAGGGGTGGGGGTGACAGTTCTTTGCATGCGCTCAGTGCAAATCAGCTTTTGCAGGATGCCCCCTCCTAGTTTAAGCACAGGACTCTGAAAACGTCTGAGCGCTGATAATACAGATAGTATATAGCTATATGAAACACGGTGCTGATGCCAGAAGTCATAATTTCTACTGTCTTTGGTTACCTGTGAATTTCTGATTGTGACTTGTATTTGATGCATTGGGTATGGTAACTGAGTTAAAGGGCAACCCGATTCTGCCCCTAGAAAGCAGCAATTCATTGGTAATTATATGTAAACACAGGTGTTTTGGATTGGGAAGTGTAAGAAATACAGGAGCAAGGCTGTACTTGCCATTTGGTTTCTTTATCCTGTCATGGATCCTAAAGGCCAGGATCAGCAGAAGTCCCTCTCCAAGCTGGAACAGCAAGTAGAGCAGCGGGAAGAAGTACAAGGGGCCGATGACTTCTGGGGCAAAGGCGACCTTGAGGATAGTGGAGCAAAGCTGTATGTTCTGGCAGCCGGTTTCCATGCACACTGTCCGCCTGCATCTGAAGGAGGAAAAGTTAAACATGGCAGATTTAATCCACTTTTTAAACAATTTAAAAAGAACCCTGCCCACCTTGCTGTTGCAATACTTCATGCATTTGCCTGTGCTAAAAGCTGCTTTGTGAGGAGCAGTACTGGCATCCACTCCTAGAAGGTTTTGCCTCGTGCTCCCTTTGCGATGTGCAGAGACAGATCATGCTATAAATGTGGACTTCGTGCTTAATGGTGTTAGGAGACCTTGTGTCCCACTCTGGGTGCTGCAGTTACCCACAGGGAAGGAATCTGCTTCTGAGGTGAAAAGAGAAATCCAACGTGCAAAGATAAAAAATAGTGATGACTAGTGGGCTTCCTACCTGGATTAGGTAGGATGAGAAAGGGAAGGAGTGGGTTTTATATGCAAAGTTTCCATTGTGAATTCCTGGGGTTTCAGCTGAATGCACCAACTGGTTTGGGATAATTATCAGCTGAGGAACAGTTGTGTCACTTGAGGTTTGGTCTCTGGTATTGGTATTACCTAATTCTTTGTTGTTCTTTGATGCTATTCCTTCTCTTCTTCCCCCAACTTTGTTACTGAGACCAAAGGCTGGTCATGTATACTTAGCAGGTCACTAGTGACCTCAGGTGAAACCTATCCATCTGCATGTTCAGTGAACCTGCATAATGGACTTCCACCCCTTCTGTAGTGATCAGGTACCCGTATCAAAAACTGCTCCAGCTGCTCCTTCCCACTCCATTGAGCTGAGCAGAGGTTGAACTCATTTCTCTCCCCATTCAAGGTGTGGGAGTCTGGACTTGGGACCAGCTTGCAGTGTGTCTGCTCATACTCCTAGGGCCCATCTTGGGAGACTGCAATCAGTGTTTATTTTACAAAAGTACAGCTGTGTTGAGACCCATGTTTTCACCGTTGCTCCACAGAGCTGTCAGACCTCTCCATTCTTCTGGTGATAGAGAGTGAGGGGAGGGGGAAGTGGAGGAACATACCGGTCATTAAGCTTGAAGACGGCAGAGAGAACATAGCCCAGCAGGAATCCAATAAAAGGCATCAAGGCAGAAGATCCCAGGAGGGATGGTGAGAAGACGGCTATGATACTGCTTCCCACAGTGGCCACAGACAGAATGATTACTGCAGCAGATGACAGCAGAAGCACAACCATCCCTGCCTAAAATAAAAGTGGTCAAGACAGACAAAAGAGAAATCCCCAGCAGAATTTGCCTCAGCTGTTGGAAGCGGCTGTGCCCGGTTCCCTGTCCATCACATATGTAAGTATATAGTGAGAATGCATAAGTGCCTTTCATGGACATAAGCATTACAAGTAATCAACAAGAGACCATCCTGAGGTATTACCTAGAGAGACCTTAAACTATCAAGTACCTTTCTGCTCTATATACAAAATGACTGGTGCTTATTCCACCAGCCACTTGTTTCTCAGGTATTGCTATGTCTGTCTGTCCAGGTCCTTTTGTGGGTCTAGTCCACCCAAAGCAGGTGAGGCAGGAAACCACTTTGCTCACAGGTAGAGCCTGTCTACACCAGGCGTGGAAGGTGGTGGCTGCATTTTCAGATTGTCTCATTGGTGTCTGGTGATTTGGCAGATGAAGCAGCTGGGGAATTTTGGGAGGCAGGATACACAGCTCTCCTGCCTGTCTCTCCACTTTGGAGTCCAATTTGGATGGAGTTCCCCAGGTGTTTTTTAAAAGCAAGTCTCCACCTCCTTTCTCTTTTGTAGAGAAGATAAATGGAAAAGTGGTGTTAGCAGAAAGGAACGTGACCCGAGGGTCAGCTGGGCTGGTGTAGGTCACCTTCTCATGCTAGGCTTTTAAAGCTGCTTCTGAAACAGTCCAGTCATTGCTGCCCTGTGCTGGGTGAAGGAACCTTTGAAGAGCTCTGGTCCTCCTGCATCTGGTCTAGCCTGACTGCTGGGTTCCCACGCTTCTTAGAGGTTAGCGATTCCTAATGCCATTCTGTCAGGTCTGTTACTGAGTCTTGGCACCCAATTTGTGCTGTGCTTGGTCCCAGTTTCTCTGAGATGAAGCCTTAGTGGAAGAAACTATGAAAAACAGATTTATAAAGTTGCTAACAGCTCTCTGGGTACTGCTAGTGGAGCTCTTGAGTTACACAATGATGCAGTTGGTTGTCCGGATTTCCCTTTTGATGTTTAAATGCCTGATGTACAAAGGAGGCAGGGAGACAATTCCAGGCATAGGTGGGTGCTTAATGATCTAGTGGCTTCTGCTGGATAGATATCTCATTGATGTAAGCAGTAACTCCGTGATGTGACTTTTGCCCTGTGCTAGACCACTGAGAACAGTGGGGTGTGGGGGTGGGTTTGTTTGTTTTTGTTTTGGAGTTGTGGGTTTTCTGTTGTTTTGTGGTTTTGGTTTTTTTTTTTTTTTTTTTTTTTTTTTTTTTGGG
>VFFE01000186.1:0-38355 GCA_008921705.1 Burhinus oedicnemus | reverse complement strand
CTCCTGATCTCGCCACCCTCCCAGGCTCCCTGAAGTGTCCAGCAATGCCTGAGTGTCCAGCAATGCCTGTGACCACTGGCAACCTCATCCCCAGGCTGCCCAGGCTCTGGGCATGGCACCTGGAGCAGAGCTAGAGCCGGAGCTCAGTGTGACCCTGCTCCCTTGGGCCACCCCACTCAGTGGGCAGGACCGGGTGCCCCCTCCCATCATTCCTGGGGTCCCTGAGGGAGCCCCAAGGGGCGGTTGCCCATGACCCACAGGGAGCCGGACACAAAATTCTCCAAGGTGGCATAATTTACTGTGGTGTGAATGGGCAAGGGGTGCCTGGGCTGGGTCTTGGCGGGGGATGTTTTAGGAATGCAGCAGGGCTGGTCTTGGGGGGCTTGGAGGTGGACACCCCCCACTAAGCCATGTGGGATGGGTTGGGGCGGGGGAGCCCAGGCAGGGGCTGTGCTGCTCTGGGCACTTGGTCTTGGGAGGCCAGTCTGTGGGGACAGCGGGGCAGGAGAGACCTGCTTCAGCTGGGATGGGTCCCTGCGAAGGTGGGATAATCCAGGGCTAGGGTGAGGGCATGGGATGCTTTAGTGGGCTGGAGTAGGGATTTGAGGGTCTGGAGCATGTCATCAGGGAGTTGGGCAGGGGACACAGGGGTGCAGGGTAGGGGTCTCAGGTGCAGCCAAGAGGACCAAGCAGGGATCCTAAGTGCATGCAAGGGTCTCTGGGGTGCAGGGCTTGGGGGTAGCCAAGGGTCTCTGGTGCAAACCAGGGCTCACAAGCATGCAGAGCAAGGGTCCTGGGTGCAGCCGAAGATCCTGGGTGTGGGCAGGGATCCTGTGAGGAGAACAGGGGTGCAGAGCAGGGCTCTCAGGTTGGGGCAGGGGTCCTGGGTGTGGATCAAGGCTCCCACAAATGCATCTGGGAATCCTAGGGGTGCAGAGCAGGGTCCCCTCAAGGAGCTGAGGGGAGCAGAGCTGGGGTCCTGGGGTGCAACCAGGGGTGCAGCGTTAGGCCAGTGCAGGAGTCCTAGGGTAGGGCAGGGTGGGCAGAGCCTAGTGCTGCCCAGCCCCATAGAGCAGAGGGTGGTAGAGGGGGCAGGGGTAGGAGAACATGAACTTGACGGCGAACTTCATCTCCTTGTTGTGCTTCTGCCAGGGGTAGACAGCGAGGAGGAGCAGACGGCCGCCCACCTTGCGGCCCATCACCAGGAAGCTGCCACTGAGGCTGTCGAGCTGGGGGCAGGGGCAGGTGCCCGCATTCCTCATGTGTAGCACCATCTTCTTGGTGTCCTTGCGCTTGAGCGGGCCCAGCTTCAGCACCTTCTTCTTCTGAGCAGCCACTAGCCGCCGCTCCCCATTCTCTTCTGTCATCTCCTTGATGCGCATCTTCACCACTGTGTGGGGCAGCCGTGGGGCACAGTTGGGGAGGGTACGACTGCCCTGGGGCACTGCTGAGGTGCTGCTGGGGGGGTCTGGGCTAGGCACCTGTGCAGGACAGGGTGCAGTTTGTCCCTGGGGTGGGACCCAGAAGAAGGGTCTCTGGGGAATTTACTGTGTGGAGAGGGGAATAGGCTGTTGGCAGGGGGTTCATCAGAGGCCCCCAGTGATCCTCCCAAACGTCCCATTCTGCCCGTCCCCCCCACCAATATCTTGTCCTGTGGTGCACTCATCTCATGCACACAGGGTCCAAGGGAATGGCTTAGGGGTCTCCCATGGGGCTGTCCCTGGATAACCATGCCCTCCAGCCAACCCTTACCTGGGCTCTCAGAGCTGGGGGAGGGCAGCCCCTTGTCCAGGCGGAACCAGGGGGAGGGGGGGGGCCGGGAAGGGGACCCCAGCACTCACCGAAGTCACTGGAGCACATCTGTTCCATCATGCCATCTGCCTTGTGCTCCATCTCGCACTGGGTGCAGATCTTGGACACTGCGGTGAGAGACCAGCCACTGTCACAGTTCACTGATGCTGGTGCCTGTCACCTGGGCCAGCTCTGCAGGGATGTGCTGGGAGAGCCCCAGCAGCATCTCTGCTCCCTGGGCAGCTGTGCTGGGGTGATGCTGGGGGCACAGAGCACTGCGCTGGCCGGTGTCCCAGCACCCTCCAGGAGGGATGGGGTATGGGGACAGCCCCTGTCCAGCTGCCAATGCTCTGGGGCACAGCAGCAGCAAGGGTGGCCTCAGCCTGAAGGGTATCATAGCCCTGAGATCCTGACCCCGGGCTGCCTTTGGGTGATGTCCCCTCCCCTGCCTGAGGGGACAGCCACCCTGTGACAGAGGTGTGGGGCCGATAACCACAGGTGCAGGATGCTCTTTGCTGCAGGGATGGGACCCAGTGGGAGGAGAGGGACACAGCTCTGCCATGGGTCCCCCAGCAGCTCCCACCTCATTCCACATTCACCCCCAGCGCTGCTCCCATGGCTGCTTTGCTCTCCCCTGCCCTGGGGCAGCTCTATGTGGGCAGTTGGGTGCCTGGCTCCCCTGGGGCCAAGGTGCCTTGCTCCCCGGACAATGAAGGGTGCTCAGCCAAAGCAGCTGATGCCACTGGTACTATGCCCACTTGTGCCCTGCTGCAGACAGAAGGTCCTTGGCCAGTGCCCCAGGCCCTGCTGCGAGGGGTGGAGAGATGGGGGTGTGGGGAGTCTGTAGGAGGACTCTGCATGCGTGTCCCCGGCTGTATGGGGGGACACTGCTGGCTGGTGCCTTGCGTGCATCCCCATCCCACTGCAGTACCCTTTGTGCTTACCTGGCGGTGGGGTGACCTTGCTGTTCCCGAACTGGACGGCGATGCAGAGCTCGTGGTCAGATGGGAACTTGCCACAGTGCAGCATCTCGGGCCAGGGGAAGCCGTAGGACTCCATGACGGGGGCACAGGAGTCACGTACCACCTCGCAGAGGGAGCGGCAGGGGTAGACGGGCCGGTCGAGGCAGACCGGGGCGAAGAGGGAGCAGAGGAAGAGTTGGGTGTCGGTGTGGCACTGCTTGGCGAGCAGAGGTACCCAGCTGCTGGCCTGCTGCTTGGCCTCGGCCATGGTCTCATGCTCCAGCAGGTTGGGCAGCCGCATGCGCTTGTAGCCCACGTCGTGGCAGAGCTGCATGTCGGGCGGGATGTCGAGGCACTGCGGCTCCCGCCCGTAGAAGCGCCCGTGGGGCAGGCTCTCGGGCTGCCAGCCGTAGTAGTCGTAGTGCTGCCCGCCGCCCGGGGACCCCGCCAGCGCCAGCGCCAGGGCCAGCAGCGCCGTGCCCCGGTTTCCCGGGGGGCCGCCCGCCCGCGGCATCGCCGCTGCCCGCCTGCCGCCGCCGGCCGTGCCTGCCGAGCGGGACGGGAGCGCGGCCGGGCGTGCTGCCTGCTCCCCTTAGCGCCTCCCACGCTCGCAGCCCTTTCTAAGGAGCCCGGGGAGGCCTCGCCGGCAGCCAATCTGCTCCGGCTGCCGGGGGCCCCCCCGGGGCTGGCCCCCCCGGCCCCACGCCAGCCTGCCCCGCTGGCCACCCCGCTTGCCCTCCCGCCCTGCTGCCCCAGCCCTCTCTCCTGGGGTGGCCGGCTGGGTGTCCCCTGCACGCAGCCCCCCCAGCCCACCCTGGCTCTCTGTGCCCCTGGGGGTGGTGCCCTCTGGAAGGGGTGGCTCACCTGCCCCATGGGGATGTGTTGTGGGCACAAGGTGCCCCCGTTATCCACCAGCCCCTCTGCCCCCATCCCGCCTGGCACTCCAAAGGTACGCCCTGGCATGGGGCAGGGGACCCTGGTTCCTATCTATGCCCATCCGCCCACAGTCTCCTGTGCCACATGGGGCTTGGGGGTGCTTGAGGTGCAGGGGATGGAGGAGCAGGAGACCACAGAGGCTTCATGCTGCAGCACTGGGGGGGCAGCTGGGGCACCCATGTGATGTGTGGCATCAATGCCAAGGTGATTCCTCATAGATGGCCTTGCCAGCATGCACCCTGGGCAGCTCATGGTCTGCTGGGCACAGGCATAGCTGGGGTTACACCTCCCGGCAAAGGGCTTGCACCCAGGCACAGCTGGTGCCTAATGCACGGGCAGAGCCAGAGCCCGAGCGGGGTGAGGGAGGGCAGTGCTGGGGCCACATTCCCCCATCCCCTTGGAGATGGCCTGGGCCGGGGGGGTGCAAGGCTCAAGACCCCATTAGAAACCCATTTGTCTGCAGGGGTTATCTGGGGCACCCCCTCCCCTTCCCGCAATCGATGCCCCTGCCTGGCCAGTGGGCTCTGGGCTGCCTCTGGCCCCTGCCCGCTGGATAAGGCAGCTCTGTTAATGGGCGACAGAGCAAACAGCCTGGTGCAGGCAGGCGATAGCAGCTGCCCTTTGCCCTGGGCTGGGGGCAGGGACTGTTCCCCCAGCCCCAGTGGGATCCATCTGCTTTTGGGCCATGCTGGAAAACTCACCTGCATGCCCTGCACTTGCCTGCAGCCTGCCTGCCCTCCCCATGCCCTCCATGCTGGGTACAGCACCCATCACCACATCGCCCAAGGATGCTCGCTGTCAGACTGAAGGTGGGCTGATCTCGTTCCACCCCAGCCAAGCCCCGGAGATGGCAGCATTAATGTGTAACTGCCAGGGAGCACGATAAGATAGAGCCACACTTTATCGGGGCTGCCCGGTAGCAGGAGGGAGGGTGCTGGAGGCATCAGGCTGTCACAGGAGGAGCGAGATTGCCTGGAGATAAATGCTGGTAGAAAATAACTAATCCGTGATGGATGGCTCGGGGCAGGGCAGCTGGGGAGTTTGGCTAATTGCCCTGGGAGCTGGGCTGGGGCTGGTGATACCTGGGAGCCAGAGCAGGGAGGTGGAGGCAGAGGGAGGCTGTGTGTGTGAGATGGAGCTGCCAGTGTGCAAGATGCTGAACACGCTTTGCTCCTCAGGTGCGCAGTGTCCCAGGGCTGTCCCCGTGGCACTGCCAGCACTGGTGCTGTCCTGCTCTTGGCCACGGACCGGTTCCTGACTGTCAGCCCACCCTGTTCCCAAGCGCAGTCCAGCCCCCACAGTCCCTCCCAGGAAGATGCTGGGGCTGCTGAGCACCCTGTGCTGGCTGGCACCCCACTAGATGAAGGCGAGGGGGCTTGGCAGGGCCAGGGGGCAGCAGGAGAAGTGAGGGGCTCCCTGCCAGTTAGCCTGGCCCCCACATCTGTCATGATGCCTTCATTAGTGCCACTGAGTCATCTCTTGGCAGTGTGGCCATATTGGGTGGAGCAGGGCTGGCCCCAGGAGAGGAGTGTCTGTCCCCTGCTCCCGTGCTGCCAGGTGTCCTGGCAGCTTTGTTCCTGAGCTGAGGCCTTGCCTCTGCTCTGCCGGGGGTCCCTGCTGCACCCCCATTGCTTTCTTAACCCTTCCCCACCCAAGCTGTCCCAGGGCTGCAGGGAGCTATAGCCAGGGGAGGCAGATCTGGGCTGTACCCCAGGGAAGGGGATGGCCCCTGGGCAGCTGGAGCTGGCACCCTTCCTTGTGGCCTGTCTGCGCAGGCTGCTCTGGTGCCCACGTCCCTGTCCTGCACCCGCGCAGCCGGCTGGGAGAGTGACACTTGCACCTGTCACTCTGGGGAGCTGGCTGTGCCACCGCCTGTGTCATCTGTCACAGCAGTGAGACCGGAAGCGGGACCATGGGAGCTGCCCCCTCTGCTGTGGGAACCTCAGGGACGGCCAGCCAGGGTGGCATGGTAAGAGGACATCCACTGGGGGTGCCCCCTCCCACTCTGGGCCCTCCCCAGGAACCTGTGCCTGGCTGTAGCACAGAGCAGATCTGAGCTGGGGGACCAGGGGAGAAGAAGGATCCTGGGAAATGAGATGCTGAGCAGGGTCCTGGTCACCTCTTCCCATCTTCTCCCGTCATGCCCCCCCTCCATCTCCCACTGCAGCTTCGGGTGCTGCCAACCTTGTTTCTGTGGGCAGAAACGCATACCTTGGGGCTGAGTGGGCTGGGTGGACTCTCTTCCATCCTCCCGTCCTCCTGTCCTCCCCATCCTCTCATCCACCCTCTCCCAGCCCGATCCCAGGCTCCTGGGACTCCTGGCTCCTGGGCTGCATTGCTGCCGGGTGTCAGCTGCACCTGCTGTGGAGCAGGGACCCTCGGGAGGGGACAGCATAACCAGGGCTGGCCGTGCAGGGACATGTGTCCTGGGGTGTCTGGCAGTTCCTGGGAAAGATCACCCTGGCACAGGGTGCAACGTGAGGCTGGCAGCACAGCTACCTGGGGGTGGCCAAGGGAGGTTGGGGCACAGCTGAGGGCACCGTGGGGCCGAGCTGGCCCAGGGGCATGGGACCAGTGGGGTGGGCAGTGGGCAGGGGCAGTGGTGGCCATGCACTTGCCCTGCGCCCACACACGCTCCCGCTTGCCCGGCAGCCCCAGGAATGTGGCTGGCAGTGCTCCCGGCCCAGCTGCGGGGCCGAGGTTGCCCTGGCGCCCTCCCAGCCTTCCCGGCAACTCCTGGCCCTGCCCGGCTCCCGCCAGCCTGCACACAGACCCCCCCCTGTTCCCTGCCGACCCCCCTGGCCCCGGCCCCCCCCCCCCCGCAGGGCAGGGAGGGTGCACGTCCTGTGTGGGGATGCCTCTGGGAAAGACCCCCTTTATGTGGCACTGTGCATGGGGACATGGGGACCCTCTCTGCAGTGCTGCTGGCCCCCTGCCCTGCCGGGGAGCTGGGAAAAGCCACCCACGTCTGCTCTCAACACAGCTCCATCCCCGGTGCAGGGGCAATCCTCGCACAGCCATGGCTCCCAGTCAGCACCTTTGCCAAAGCTGGACCTTGGCACCTTGCTCCGAAATTGCATCGCCCTCTGCTTGCCTGTGTGCAGGAGGATGCTGTGTTCCCCCCTGCCGTGCACTCCTGCAGGGTGTGCTGGGGGCTGCCCCCACCCTCTGCGGGGGCTCCCAGTGCAACAGCGTCCTGGCACCACCCACTAAGAAGGACACAGTTGGATGTGGCAGTGCTGTGGGCACCATGGAGGGGTGCCCATCCTTGGTGTGCCCATCCCCAGGGTGCCCAGGCTGTACGGCTGGTGGACCGCAGGTTGGGGCATTCTCTATGTCCTGCATGAAGGGGCAGGCTGGGGCACTTGGAGCTGTTTTCCAGTGCTTCCAAGTGCGGGGGATGTGCCCCTCCCCCTACAGGTGCACACACCTGGTGTCTCCCAGGAAAGGTTATCAGCTAATCACCCTGCCCCATTGTCTCTGCGTGCCTCCCAAATGTCACCGTTGTCCTCGCTGGGGCGGTGAGCTCATGTTCCCCCCTTGCCATTAATGAAAGCCCCCCCAGCACCGTGTGAAGCAGCTGCCAGGACCTGGCCCTGACATGGCCCTTTTGAAGCGGAGCCAGAGCTGCTGACAGCCCTGATGGGCTGAGGAGGGGGCTTGCCATGCAGTGGGTGCAGGATGGGGCCCCAGGGGCTGGTCACAGGGCTCCAGCTGTCCTCCATGGCCCCCAGCCACCGTGCCAGGACTGCAGGGCGGGTCGGGGTGCACTCGGGGACATGCTGGGGACACCCCCCAGTCCTGGCCTGGGAGCCAAGCACAGGGTCTGGACCAGGGGCATTGCTGGGGCATGGCTGCCGCACTGCGATGGGCACAGGCACGCTGGCTGCATGGGGCTGTCCCGTGGGGCAGAGGCAGGGGCTCTGGGCAGTCAGCCAGAGCCGGGGGGCAAGGGGAGGTCTGTGGGGTCTGTCTGTGGGACAGGTCAGAGCCTCCTCGCTCCAGGTGCAGGGGAAGACCCAGGCAGGGGAGTAAAGGCAGCTCTGGCAGCAGACGTGTGTGCCATGGCTGCCCCTGCTGCCAGGCAGCCTAAAAATAGCCCCTCGGGGCTCAGCAGAGGGAGCAGAAGGGCCACAGCCCTGTTGCTGCAGGCACCCTGCCAGCTCCCCACACAGTGCTGGAGGCCAGGGGGGCAGCAGAGCCATGCAGCACTTCGGGGCTGCCCAGAGACCCTGCTGCCCTTGCTTGTACTGCCTGGGATCCCATCAGTTACACCAGACCCCCTCCACCTCTGCCCTGCCCTGCTGGGAGCCATGGCATGGCATGGCATAGCATAGCATGGCGCGGCGTGGCATGCCAGCAGCCTATCCCCTCTGTATGGAAAGCACCAGGGTCTGTCCCTGCTGTGGTTAAAACTGGAAAGTCCACGATGGTGCATCCTGCCTGGGGGGGCTGGCAGGCCCCAGTGGGCTCTAGAGATGCAGGGGGCTGCAGGCACCACAGGGAGGGCCTGGGACTGTGTGGGGATGGGGAGCACTGTGGGGTCCAGGCTGTCCCTATCCTGCCTGCCACCAGGCAAGGCTTGCTCCTGGGTAGTATGGCTGGCAGAAAGTAGATCCCCATGATGGGGTGAAGATGTCCTACCAACGAACACTCCTTGACACGTGCCCTGGTCCTGCAGACAGCAGGTCCGAGGCTTGGGAGGCAGCTGGAATCCAGGACCAAGGGTCCAGTTGCCTGGGCTGTGTTGATGCAGCCAGAGAAGGGCACCACAAGGTACAGGCAGATAAGCAGAACCTGGGGTGGCAGGGACAGCTGGCCCCCCCAGCTGCTCCGGCCCCTCTCCGCAGCGTGGGAGAGCAAACTTCATCTCCTGGCAGGCGCAGCATTGCCATGGCAACTGGCAGGGTGCGGGCAGGCGAGCCCTGACGTGGCGGTGACAGCAGCACGGGAAGGAGCCGGGACTCAGGGCCTGGTCTTGGGGGCATCTGGGGACACACTTGGGTGTGTGAGCGCTTGTATATGCATGCCTGGGGGTGCATGGGGGTGCAGGCAGATGTGTGCATGCACAAATGCCTGTGTGTCTGTGTGCATGCATGTGTGTGTACATGGGAGAGCACGCACCCCCACCCCACCCCACCCCCCACCGGGGGGCCTTTGGCTCTGTGGCACTGGCTGTACCCCACCGCTCTGGGGTGTGAGCTGGCAGGGCTGCTCTGGACCCCAGGAGTAGCAGGTTTCCCCCCAAAAGCTAGGGGATCCGTAGCTTTGTGTTTGGCAGGGAGATGCTCCCTCTGACTCAGGTCCCTGTCTTCACATGTCCCTTGGTCCCAAACCCTGCTGCACTCCAGCGTGCAGGGGCTGCCTGCCAGCCACCCCAGGGCTCTGCTGCTACTCACACTACTCTGGGACGGCGCTCAGGGCAGGGAGAGGGCGTCAGCTGGAGCTGGCCCTGTTTCGTCAGGGCCCCTGTGCTGTGTTAGCAGCCTGAGCAGACATGCTGGCAGGGCCTCGCGCTGCCTTCAGCATCGCCCAGGTGTTGAGGGAAGGGCTGGCTGCTCTCCTGCCTGACAAGGGCCCTGTGCCCAGCCACTGCATCCCTCTTGCCTCACCATGGCCCCAGCTGTGAGCACTCCCTCCTTCGTCTCTCCGGAGAGCCTCTGTTCCCCTCGTTTGGCATTTCTCTGGCTCTAATTGAGCTGTCAACGGGCAGAGATAACAAGGAATTCGTTAGCTCTCCTCTTTGAAGTCTACCCGTGCTGCAATCGCAGCACCCGCTCCAGCCAGCTGCAAATAATTCGCAAACACCTTCAGACGAGGCCCCTTGGCATGGCAGGCTGCCAGCCCTGCAGCTGGGCCCCCACATCCCCACTGGGACATCACCCGGTTACATCCAGCAGCACCCCCCTCGGCAGCCTGTTACCCCCGGGAACCTACAGACGCATCCTCTCAGCAGCCGGGCCCCGGTACCCACACCGCTGGCCAGACCCCCGGGTCCTACAGCAGCAGCCCCCCCGAGACCAGTACCGGGGCACCCGGACCTCGGTACCGCCGTTCCCAGCAACGGGGCCGCGTCCTCCCGGGGTCTCCGTGCCGGTAGCGGCCGGCGCCCATCCCCGCCGCCTCGGGGCGGGCCGTGGCGGGCCGGGCGGCTGCGCACACGGGGCGGCCGGGCCCGCCTCCGCCGCTCGGCACGGCAGCACCGCGGACAGCGCCGGTTCCCCCGCGCCGCTCGGCACGGCCCCGGTGGCAGCGCCGGTCCCCCAACCCCTCGCGTTCCCCCGTCGCCCCGGCACAGCCCAGCCGGGCCCACGCCACGCCATGGCCACGGAGGTGGGTGCGCGGCGGCACGGCGGGGGCCACCCCGGCAGCGGGCACCTCCCGGCGACGGGCTGCGGCGGAGCGCCCCCACTTTGCCCTCCCCTCCCGCCGTCATGGGGTGGCCGGGCGCGGGGGGAATGGGGTCCACGGGGGGTGCGGTGCTGCGGGAGGGCAGCGTGGCGCTGGGGTCCGCGTAGGGTGCACTGGAGGGGGGTCGTCAGTGTGGGGCTGGGGGCTGGGAGGGGTGCACAGAAAGGCCGGTGTGTATGTGGGGTGCCTGGAGGGGGATGGGTGCGGGGTGCTCTTGTTGGAGGAAGCAGCGTGGGTTTGGGGTGGGGTGTCCCGGGAGGAGGGGTGGCTGTGGGGCTGGGGGGTCCCTCTCCCAGGTGCCGCGGGTGAGACCCGGGACAGAGGCAGAGAGTCTGTGAGGCACACAGCAGGGGTAGCCCCGTGTCACCCGAGGGGAAGCACAGGGAGGGGGCTGACACTCGCCCTTGGCACAGCCTGGCCCCTGCATCCTCCCATCCTCCTCTCCAGCCCGCTGCAGCCGCCCCGCGGCCCAGAGCCCAGGGGGCTGGCGTGGGTCCTCGTACCCCGTGGGGTGCCAGAGCTAGTGGGGTTGGGCTGAGTGCCTGCCGCTGCCGCCGGGGCTGCCGATCCCTTTTGTGCAGCCGCCCCGCTGCAGCGTGCCCACCCGCCGCGCTGCCGCTGCAGACCCGCAGCCGGCGGCCCCCTGCTCCGCTCACTACCCTCCTCCTGCCTGGGAGCTGCTGGGGTGGCTGCGTGCTGGGGCTCTGCGGGGGACAGAGGGCTGTCCCCTCCCCGAGCTGTGGCCCACCGGGGACACACACCCGAGCGTGCAGCATGGGGCGGACACCAGCCCGGGGCAGGGAGCACGCACACTCGCCCACGCTCCGAGCAGAGGGGCTGCTGTGATATCCTACCCTTGCCGCCACCCGCCCCTCAGCCCTGGCCTTGCACCTCCTGCACCAAGCTGTGCTCATGGCATGACACAGCCCATGCCGAGGGCTCCCTGCCTTGGGGTGTGCAAGCCTGCAGCCCCCATGCCCTGATGCTGGGGGAATGGCATTGCTCCCAGGATCCCCAGCCCTCAGCAGGGATGCCTGTCACCCTCTGGCTGCGGCACCCCAGCTCACCTCCCTGCTCCCCAGGTGCACAGCCTGCAGGAGCTGCGGCGTAGTGCGTCCCTGGCCACCAAGGTCTTCGTGCAGCGGGATTACAGCGAAGGGACCACGTGCCAGTTCCAGACAAAGTTCCCCACCGAGCTGGAGAGCCGGGTAGGGAGCCTGGCAGGCCAACAGGGTGGGAACTGCCCTATGTCGGTGCCCTATGGGGCTCAGGGGGGAGAGGGTCTGAAGTCATGGGGGCCTCATAAGATATTGTATGGCCCTGGGCCAGCCAATGCTGGTGGGTGCATGCCGTCACAGCCACCTTGCCTGGTGTGTAAGGGCTTGGAGGACCCAGAGGGTCTGGTGTGGGGCTGCAGACTCAGCAGGTCTTGGCATGGATGGGCGGTGGGCAGGGGCCATGGAGCTGAGGCATCAAACTGGGCAGGGAGAAGAGGGTTAAGTGCTCCCCAAGTCCCCCCGGGGATGGGGACCGGGCAGTGTAGGGGGACTAGAGACTCCTCATCACCCTGGTTTCTGCTCTAGATCGAGCGGCAGCTCTTTGAGGAAACCGTGAAAACCCTTAATAGCTTCTACGCCGAGGCGGAGAAGATTGGGGGCAGCTCGTACCTGGAGGGCTGCCTGGCCTGTGCCACTGCCTATTTCATCTTCCTCTGCATGGAAACGCACTACGAGAAGGTGCTGAGCTCCTGGGGAGGGCTTGGGGATGGGCATGGCTGCAGGTCTGGCGGTGGGCACAGGGATGGCACAGGGAGCAGGGGGGCTGGAGGCCAAAGCAGGGATCAAGCCTGGCGGGGGGGGACATCAGGGCTGGCAGGCTCTGAGTGTCCCTGTGTGTGATGGCAGGTCCTGAAGAAGATCTCCAAGTACATCCAGGAACAGAATGAAAAGATCTATGCGCCACGGGGGCTGCTGCTCACTGACCCCCTGGAGCGTGGCATGAGGGTCGTATCCTCTGGGCAGCGGGGTGCTGGGGGGGAGGACAAGGGTGAGGGGTGGGGTGACACTGGGAGTGGGTGCTGGGCAATTGGATTTGTGACTAGCACATCCCACTGATGATCCTTAGCAGGGCCCAGATCGAGATCTCCATCTATGAGGACCGGTGCAGCAGCGGCAGCTCCAGCAGCGGCAGCTCCAGCAGCAGCAGCGGTGGTGGGGGCGGTGGGGCAGGGAGCCGGTGACTGGCAGGGAGTCCCTGCAGGGACTCGTACTGCCGGGACAGTGGCCTTTCTGAGCTCCGCAGGCTACACTACCAGAGCACCCGCTTCTGAGCCCAGAGTGGGCGGGAGGGGGAGGCCAGGGGCTGCCCAGTGGGGCTGCCCAGTGGGGCTGCCCACCCCCCTCTGCTCTATGCCCCCCGCAGTGGCTCTGCCCCTGTTCAGACCCACTGTGGGCAGAGGCTGGTGCTGGGGTGTCCCAGGCGCTTCCCACTGAGCCAAACTGATGCCAAGGGGCTCCCACAGCCCTTCGGGGCACTCTGCGCTGCTACCGCTGCCCCGAGTGAAGGAGCTTGCCCCGCTGTGGGCAACCCCAGCTGGCAGCACCCTGCGTGCCATGTGTCGGGGAGCAGCCAGACTGGCAAAGTCCCAGGCAGCGCTAAGGCGAGGGACACACTTATCCCCATGCCCACGGGCACTGCCAGCCCTTGCTGCACCCCCTCCCTGGGGTGTCCCACTCTTGGTGCTGCAGGGTGGGCTCAGCCACCACGTGCCCACTGCCCAGGGAGCCTGGTGGATCCCTGGTGCTGCTTCACCTGCATGATGGTGCCATGTCTTCACCCCAGCCCTGCCCCACGCACTGCCCATTGCTGCTCCCCAGCCCTGGACAGATGCCCTCACTCATCTGGCAGCGGCATCCTCGCCAGCAGCATCCTTCAGCACTGCCCACGACACTGGGCACTTGCTTCTGCTCCCTGCCTGACCCAGTGCCATCCCCAGCCAGCCCCAGAAAGCCCCCCAGCCCCAAGCCCCGTGCAGGGAGGTACAGTGCTGGCCAGGCTCTTGTGCTGCATGCCCTGAGCTCGTGCATGGCCCAGCATAGTGGAGGCTGAGCTGTGACATGGGCAAGCCAGGCTCCCTGCCCAGTCCCGGCAGAGCCTGCCAGCACCTGGCTACTGGCAGCCCCCTGCCTGCTCTGCCCCATGACCTGCCCCAATGCAGGGAGCAGCTCCACCAGGACCCTTCCTCTCCTGCTGCTGAGACCTCTCCTGCCCACACGTCCTGCATGTGTCTGCCACCAGCACCCCGATTCTCAGCCTGGCCTGTGCTGGGAACCCTGAGGGGCACCTGGGCCCTTCTGCAAAGGGTGGGGGTTCATGGGCCAAGGTCAGATGGGGGGGGAATAGGAGGGTCCCTGTGACATCTGGCACCCTGGGAAGAAGAGCCCCTGCCTGGGTGCAGGACTGAACCGAGATGGTGTTGCTCTCCCAGGGTCCCGGAGGGAGGGCCCTGCACCGTGAGGCTCCCTTTGGCTCAGTCATGGCGTGTGTGCAGGGTGGCCCTAGCCCCGCCGTTCCTGCTGGGGCCCCCCTGCATGGAGACCTTCCTCAAATAAACCCTGTGATTCATCTTCTGCCACCTGCCCCATGTCCTCCTGCGTCAGAGGGGAAAGTGGGGCGATGGTGGGGGGGTACAGAGCCAGGTGGGGCTGGGCATCCCCCAGCACACTGGGAAGCACTGAGCCCCACAAGGAGGGGGAGGATGGGGGTAAAAAAGGGGGAGGGATGGGGCAGTGCATGAGGGGACGGTGACAGACCTGTGGCCCCTGTGACAGGGGCCCACAGGGAAACTAGTGCAGGAATGGGTTTATTCAGTTGGCACTGGGTGCAACCAGCATAGGTCTGGGGGTGAGCAGGGGTCACCCAGCTGTACAGGGGCAGGCTAGTTGCGCTGGCAGCGCCCACCTGCACCCAGGGAGAAGCCGTGGCGGCAGTGGCAATGGAAAGAGCCGTGGCTGTTGTGGCAGATGTGGTCACAGGGGCTGGGCTGTGCCTGGCACTCGTCTATGTCTGGAAGAGAATGGGAGAGGGTCAGAGCTGCGCAAAGGGCACAGTGCTTGTCTGGCACATGGGGCAGGGTGGGGGCAGCTCGTGAAGCTGGGACAAAACGGCATCTCCAATGCCTGCACCCATGCGGCTGTGGTCCTGCCCCTGCTTGTCTCCAAGGCTGCCAGGTGGCAGATGCCTCCTCACTCCATCAACTCCTTCACAGCCACAGTCCAACCATCCTGCCCCCCCATGTTTCAGGTTGGGCAGGACCAGGGCTGTGACCAAAACGGCACCCCAGAAAACAGCATCCCTGCTCCCAGGGCAGCACAGCTGCACCTGGCAGTGGCCAGCAGGTGAGTGCCACGGGCTGCTGGCCCCGCTGCCTGCAGGTACTCACCCAGGCAGTGGCTGGCAGCGGGATCAAGGGGGCGGAAGCCCAGGCGGCAGTGGCAGGCGTGTGCCCCGGGGGTGTTGTTGCAGAGCTGGCTGCAGTTGTGCAAGCCCTGAGCACACTCGTCGATGTCTGGTGGTGGAGAAGAGAGCGGCATGGGGTTATAGCACATGGCAGGAAGGCAGCACAGCCCCGTCACTGCTGTGTGGGCAGGGCTGCCTGCTGCACCCCATCCCCTCCAGTGCTGCACATCTGGCCATGCTGCTAGGGCTGGGATCAGGCATGGGCACGGGCAGAGCTGCCTGGGGCCACCGCGCACCCTCCAACTAGCTTCTGGCCCTGGGGCATGGAGAGTTGAGGGATGCCGAGGCTGCTCCCCACCCTGCAGCCCCTTCCCCGTGCAGCCCCAGGGCAGGGCTGGCAAAAGCATGGGCACAGCCCTGCCCCATACAGCTCAGCAGGCTGGGCTAATAGACAGGATATAGTTTATTGGGGAGGGTTGTCCAGGAGAGGGGCTGGAAGACTGAGCAGGGTCCGACTCCAAACAGTGGGGTCAATACATTAAAAAACAGACCAGGAGGGGCCTTCCCCTGCAGGGCTCGGGGGGACCCTCCTCTGCCAGGCCTGGGGAGGGGGGTCCCCGTCACCGAGGAGGGGGCAGGTGAAGCACACACGTCGCAGGCCAAACCAGCAGGCACATGGTACGGTATCGAGGCGACGGAGCAAGCGACCGGGTGGGGAGGTGCCAGCAAAGGGGCGCTGCCCCGGGACTGCTTTCCCAGACATGGTGCAAGGGGTGAGCCCCCCACAGCCAGGCAGCCAGGCTCCATGCCTGTCCCACCGGGGTCTGCCCCGGCAGGGCACAGCCGGTGCTTCCAGGGTGGTCCGACATGGAGAGAAAGAGAGAGAAAGAGAGAGACAGGCAGAGGCCAGCTGGTCCTTCCGCCAAGGCTGCTCTGGCATGTTACGGGAAGGGGTTAAAGTGCATAGAGGCAAAGGCAGAGTCCAAGGACTAGAGGGAGGAGGGCACCATGGGGGGGCCCAGGCCAGCTCCCGACGGAGGGGTATCCCCCAAAAAAGGCCACTTGAGCTGCACAGAGAAGGAGAGAAGGAGCAAGAAAGAAAGAGAGACAAAGAGAGAAGGGGAGTCAGTGGGGGCTCAGTGGGAAGTACGGAACGAATGGATATAGAGCCAGGGTGCAAGAGGCTGGGCAGCTGCGTGGCAGCTTGCAGGATGCAGCCAGGCCTTTGGCAGGCGTGCAACAGCATCCCAGGGTGGTGCTTTGGGGCTGCTGCCCATGGGCTTGGCCAGGCTGTGGCGACACAGGGTCAGGGCATCCCCGCTGTCACTCACCCACGCAAGCCGTGCCATCCTCGTTGGGCTCGAAGCCCCGGCTGCAGCGCTTGTTGCTGCGGCAGCGGTACCCGCCGTAGGTGTTGATGCAGACGGGCTTGTCACGGGGACAGATGAAAGGGAACTCGGTGCACTCGTCCGTGTCTGCAAGCAAAGAGGCTTGGTGGGATGACTGGGTTGGGAGCTTGGGGCTGCTGGATATGGCCACTCCAGTTTTCCCCGCACATGCTGGATGACTCCCCCAGAGGTAGCCATGTACAAGCCGTGTCTCTGCCTGGGAGGCTCATGGCACTGTCATGGCCAGCCTGTCACATCCCTGCTGCCCCTTCATCACTTGTGGCTCTAGCGCACTGACTGCCACATGCCAGCCATGCCTCCCACCCCCGGCACAGCACTCCACCCCCTCCCTGTGACATTACAGGTCCCCTCCAGAGCCATGCTACTGCCCCCATTCCCACGCCCTGTGCCGGGCAGGCAGCCATACCCTGCATTGCACTAGGTAGCAGCCCTGCCTGCATGCCCAGCCACCTCCCTGGCTGCTGCCTGCCTGTAGCAGGGTGCTGCCCTCGCTGTGCCCGCGGGGCCATGCTGCAGCATCCCAGGTGCAGGCACGTCTGTGCCCCCCAGCAACCACTCACCTATGCAGCGTCCATTCTCGTGCTGGGAGAATCCCTGCCCGCACTGCATTTGGGAAGAAGCAGAGACCACCGGGATGGGGAGGAATGAGCCTTGGGCAGCCACCAAGCCAGCAGAGCCCAGTCCCTCATTCCTGTCCCCAAAGCATCCTGCTCTGTGCCCACACCTGGGCCTCACCTCCAGCGGGGCAGGCATGAGTGGCTCCTCCACATCCAGAGGGTAGGGGACCTCCAGGACAGAGTTGGTCTCACTGCTGGCCACAGGTCGCACCATGATGCGGCCGTCTGGCCAGGTCACCTCCAGGCTGCTAGCTTCGTCGTGCCCTGCATGTGGGCAGCCTGTCAGGGGGGGGGGGCTCCGGGGCAGGCAGGGGCTGAAAGGAGGCAGGAGGGTGGTAGGGATGGAGGGGCAAAGCCTCCCCTTGCTCCCCGAGGTGCCCATGCTGACAGCCCATGCACAGGGATGTAGTCCAAGGGGTGCACGTGGGGATGATGGGTTGCCCTGACAGCGGGCAGGAACACCCCTGCAGGCTGGGCTGCCAGCCATGCGGAGCCAGGGGAGGGTTAATGGGCAGGGAAGGCCTTGTGCCCGGGCAAAGCAGCAGGCAGGGGGTGGGGAAGGGGGCAGCTGCCCCTTGCAGCAGGGCTGCAGTGGCTGGTCACCCTGCATGCAGCGTCCCCTGGAACCCACCATACCCAGGGTGATGGGCATGGATGACTACCATGCTGCAGGGCACCAGGGTGGCAGAAGCAGCCCCTGACCAGGAGGGGGTGCAGGGCTCAGGAGCCCATCAAAGGGGGTGCCGAGGAGGACTGGGGGTGGAGGTAGCCCCTTGCCCCCCTGGCTCACCCAGTCCGAAGTGTGCCACGGGCTCCATCTCACAGAGGTACCCAGATCCACCGTCGATGATGCGCAGGTGGGCCCCGCTGCGCCGCGTGAACAGCACCACTTTGGCCCCCCGTGCAAAGGCCCCGAAGCGAGTGCGGGGGATGACACGCAGCCAGTTGTTGCCGGTGCCCTGGGAGGGAGCAGGGAGGCTGAGCCAGGAGAGGCGGAAGGGACAGGGGCAATGCGAGGACCCCCTGCTTGACTCACCTGGGTGCCCTTGAAGATGGAGATCGGCTGTGCCATGGACTCGCCGTGGGACAGGATCAGATCCAACATCCCATCACCGTCGAAATCTGTCACTGCACCCCCTGCAAGGACAGGATCAGGTCATGTCTGGGGCCCAGCCCCATACCTTTAAGCACTAGGACCCTGCTGCCCGTGCTGGCAGCAGCACTCCCAGCGATGCAGGGGCATTGGGGAACATGAGGTGACCCCAATGCAGGTGTTAGGGGCCCTGTACATGTGGCATCCTGCAGTCAGGTGAGTCAGTTCCCCAGGCAGTGGGGGGACAGGCAGTGCCCGGGGGGCTGTGGGACACAGGAGGCTGCCTGGCCCCCTCCCAAACACAGAGACTGGCTTCGAACAGTGGGCATGCAGGAAGAAGCTCCCCAAGATCAAAGCCCTACTGGAGACGGCACCCTTAGCTGCGTACAGGTGGAGGCAGAAAGCACGGGGCTGGTCCTGGGTCACAGGGGCTCCAGCGAGCTGGTGGTGAGCAGGCAGGTGACCAAGCTGGGCATGTGGCCTCCCCAGGCACGGAGAGTGCTGGGCGGTGCTGTGGCACATCCCCAGCATGGGCTGCCCCTGCCAGGACTTGGGGGGACTCACCCGTGCCCCGTCCCTCAGGCTCCAGTGCATCCCCTGGGTTCAGCTCTTCCACAATGGGGTCTGCGTGCTCCCTGCGGATGAGCCTGTGGAGCACAAGGCAGGGTGTTAGTGCCAGCCCCTGTGGCCCCCAGCAGCTCCCTCTCCCCCTTGAGCAGCCTTGCAGAGAGGTGACAGCCCTGGTGGTGATGCTGGTGGCTTTGCAGGGTGGATGGGGGACAGGACTGGCCCCTGCCTGTTGGCATGTCACGTCCCTGATCCATGAAAGGGTGACAGGGATGTCATGAAAGCCTGGCTCTTGTGGGACTGAACTGTGGAGCAGCAGCGCCATCTCTGAACACTGCCTCATCCCTCTGGGACCAGAGACACCCCCCCTCCAAGGGCCTCCCCACCACGCCACTGCCCGCCATCCACCCACGGGTGCCAGCACCGGGCAGGGACAACCAACTCCCACCACCCTGCATGCTGGGTGAGAAGGTGCCACGCAGTGGTAATGAGGAATTGACCCCCACAATTAATAGGAGCCACAAACAAGCTTCCACACGGCTGCTAATCAGTGGTGCTGGGGACCCCAGGGGCTGCTGCAGGCACGATCACAGCATCTGGTAATGATGCCTGGAAGGGCTCAGTCACGATGCCTTTTATTAGCCAAGCCCAAGTAGTGTCACTGCTGGAGAGGAGCCCCGTGAGCCTGGCTGTGCTGTGAGGGCTGCTCGGCCCCTGCAATACCCGCTGGGCTCCTACCGGAAGAGGCGGTTGGCAGAGGAGCCGCGGTAGGCGATGTTGTTGAAGAAAACCTCCAGCTCTTGGTCATTGTCGAAGTCAGCTGCAATGACGGTGCGGACAGGGGACGGCATGGAGAACTTGGGGGTGGCAATGTCCTGCGTGAGGGTTGGGCACAGGATGACAATGGGTAGGGATCCGGGACACTGGGTCCCACTTTGGTGCTTCAAGTCCCCTCCCCACTGGGAACTGGGGCTCGAAGCCAAATCCGGGTGAAGCTAGGCCCCTTGGCCAAGGATGCTTGTCAGCAAAGCTAGCGGTGGGGGGGTGCCGGCCTCAGCCCTCACCCGGAATCGGACACGGCCGGGGGCTCCGCTCTGCAGGTAGAGGCGGTGCGGTCCGTTCCAGTTGCCATAGACAATGTCCACCCGGCCATCACGGTTGAAGTCAGCCAGCGCCACGCCACGTCCGTGCTGGTAGGGGTCATCCAGCCCTGGGGAGCCACAGGGGGATGGGGGGAGACAGAACCTCCTCCCTACCTCCATCTCCCCAGGATGCCTCCCAGGATGTGTCCTACTGTCCTCCCGACCTTTCAGACAGGTCCTCCCCATGCAGGGCTGCAACCCTGCCCTCAGGGATGCCCTGGTGCACCTCAGCCACCCTGAGTGTGCAGCAGGGCTCTGTGTCCCCAGGGCTGTCCCTCCACCCTGTGCTCAGCCTGCCCGGGCAGGCAGAGCCAACCCTGCCCTGGGGACATGGACACCTGGGTCCTCGCCCTGCTCCCCCTACTCACCTACAGTAGCTGCCACATCCTGGTATGTCCCGTCCCCCCGGTTGTGGAAGAGGAAATTAGGGCTGTTCTCATTACCGCAGAATATGTCGGAGGCACTCTCGCTCAGGATGGGGCCCACAGCCACCCCACGGCCCCCTGGGGACAGCAGCCTGGGGGTGAGGGGGCAGCTGGCACCCTGCCCCAGAGGGGTTCATGCTCCCCACGCCCCCTTGGTGCTGCCCACCCAGTGCTCCCAGGACCCCAAGCATCTTCTCCTCACCCACCTCCCTCCTTCAGTCCCTCTCATCAGGGAATAATTGGTCCTGGCAGCGGCTTGTGTCACTCCCAACCCTAATCACTGCCATCGCCATGGTGACAACACTCCTAATTAGTGACAATTTACTGCTGGGAAGATGGGGCACGGCAGCGGCCCCCATGGTGGTTGGGCAGCATGGGGCACAGGCTGGCACCCTCCCCGCTGCCCTGCCTGCACGCCCACGTCCCCGTGTCCTGCTGCCAGCCCTGTGGATGCTGTGGGCTCCGGAGGGATCAGACTGGTGACCAGGCAGGGTGATGGTAGGTACGGGGGTCCTGGCCGAGCATCTCCTGGCCCTGGTCCCTTCCATGGGCCGTGGGGCTGCCACTAGATGGGGCAGTCAGGCAGCCTAACGTGTGGCACGGGCTACTGCCTGCCACGGGGTCCCACACTCGCCGTGCCCAGCAGTGTCCCGTCCCCTCCGTGGGGCCACAGCAGCCAGGTACCTGTGTACTTGCTGACACCAGCCTGGGCAGCCACGTCCACCAGCACCACGACACCGCGGGCAGGGTCACTGGCAGCCACGTCCATCTCGATCAGGGCGTGGGGGCCCACGTTGCCGCTGGCGTAGTTGGCGATGTAGATGGAGTACCTGCCGGAGCCCTGCGGCCGGCAGCACCTCCTCAGCACCCACCCACCCAAAACCCGACTCCATGGGAACCACGTAGGGCTGGATGCTCTCATGGCTCCATGGGACCAGGCACTGCTACCATGTGTTAAGCAAGAGCTCTGCAAAGCCCATGGTGAAAAGCACCCCTGGAGCGGAGCCCTGGCGATATGCCTCCAGGATCTCTGGGGTCCCCAGGCTCAGGGTGCTGGCACAAGGCATCCTGGCCCCCCCAGCATCCGCGGTGTGCCAGGTCCACCCCATCCCCACCACCTCCCTTGTCCCGTGCAGCAGCTGGACCCTGATTTAGTGATAATCGTTTGGAAACAAACCACTGGGGGAGGAGGAAGAAGAAAGAGCAGGTGACAGGAACATAAATCACCTCGACAGGCACGTTTATCAGCTGGCGGCAACCGTGTGGACAGGCGCCCGCAGTCCCCATGGCTGGGGGGGCGGGGGGAGGCTGCCAGCCCTGACAGCCACAGGCTGCTGGGGATCACCCCCACCCCAGGCAAGGGGAGAGGTCCCCCGGGACCCCACAGGGGAGGGCTGGGGCACAGGTGGGGTGGGAAGGGAGCAGAGATGCCCCCTGCCCGCCATGCCCTGCCTGCTCACCGTCCGGTCCACGCAGGCGACAGAGCGCCCAGCAAAGCGGCTGGCCACGTCCCGGTTCACCTCGTCGCTCAGGAGATCCTCCCAGCGCCCGTTGCGGAGCTTGAAGAGCTTGTCCGTATAGGTGGCCATGCCTGATGTGGGATGGGGCGGGGTGGGCGGGGGCACAGGTCAGGGGGCTGCAGCATCCCTCCTCCTCCCGAGGAGGGTGCCCTGTGGCAAGGGGAGGCTGTGGAAGGGGTACCCTTTTCCCAGAGTATCCCAAACCCCTGCTCTGTCCCCTGCAGCCCCCAGCAGTGCCAGAGGGCTGAGCTGCTGCTACAAGAGCCCCCGTGACCCTTAAGAACTGCCGGGAGACAAGCAGAAGAATCAACTCATTAAGGTAAAATGTGTCCCAATGGGGCACAGCCCCGTAGATCATCCTCAGGAAGGTAAAAAAAAAAAAAATCGATGCAGTGCCAGGCACAGGCAGCGAGCCACGCTGCCCATGACAGTGCCGATGGCAGCACCTGATTTAGGGACAGGTGTGCTGGCGGCCACTGCCAGCCTAGGTAATTAGGAGCATCAGGAAGACAGATCCGTTGCATGGAGGTCAGGGCAGTGGGACAGGGACACAGAGCAGAGCTGGACTGCAACACTGACCCAGGGAGCTCTGGGGATGCCCAGTGCTGGGCTGGGGCATGCGGGTCTCCTCCCCATGACAGACAACCTGGGAGCTGGAACGGCACCAGCAAGGCAGGATTAGACCTGGCTTGGTCCAGCAAGCACAGGGGAGCCATGGCATGGAGGGGCACAGCTGCTGCAGGGCACAGCTGGGATTTGCAGCACAGGGTCCCTCTGGCAGGGCAGCCCCGGGAGTGTCAGGGAAGCTGCCATCCAGCTTGGGGTGGCGTGGGGAGGGCGATGGGCAGCTGGAAGTGCTGACTCAGTGGCTGGCTGGGCTCAGCGTCCCGCCTGTGCTGCCATCAATCAATGGAGTCACTCAACTGAGAAATTAACTCCAGCCCGCACACATCCCTCACGCGCCGAAGGTCACGGGTGGCCGTGCCGGGAGCTCCCCCTGCGCCCGGGCCTCAGGGCACAGCCTCTGGCAGGGCTCACCAGAGAAGGCATTGTTGGTGTTGAGGAAGTAGACCTCCTCACGGCCATCCCCGTCAATGTCGCAGGCTGTCACGCCGATGGCATTGCCCTGCCGGTCCCGCAGTGCGTAGTACGGGGAACCCCGCTCATCCTCTGCCACATTCACCAGCCGTCCCTGTGCCTTGTCATACTTCAGCACCAGGTTGGGGCCATTGTACCTGTGGGTGCAAGCAGGGGTGATTGCTCCCCAAGGCTTGGCAGCAGGATGAAAGCCCCTATCCCTGAGGGGACACTGGGTGTGACATCAGGTTTTCCCTATGATGGGCACAGCAGAGACCTGCGTGGTCCCTGGAGGCCAGGGACCCTGGGCTGCCCTCAGCACCCAAACATGGGGCTGACTCCTGGCTGCCAATGGGGAGGGCTCAGCCTGGACCTGTTCCAGCCCGTATTGAGCATCCCATGTCTACCTGGCCTAGGTACCACAGGGCAATGCCAGGGCAGGGGCTGGGTGGCCAGTGGGGCAGGATGGCAGGTTCCTGCTTGCAGCTCTTTCCCGGGGCAGGGGAACCAGCACATAAGGCAAATCCTCTCGGCACGCTGCTCCCCACAGGCTCCCCGCCTGCTCCTGCCTGGTGCACCAGTAAACAAGTTATACAACGGGCACCGTGGCCGCTTACAAAACCGCGGCTGGCTGCTTGGCTCAGCCTGGCTGGGAGTGGTGGCCTGGGCCCCTCCGGGGGTCCCCAGTGCTGCCCGTGGTTTGCTGCTCCAGGGCAATGCTCAGAGCAGTGCCAGGGCTGGACTCTGGTTTCCACCATGGTGCCCTGGCTCCTGCAGCCCCCCCAGATGCGTTCTGTGGGGGTAAGGGGTCCCCTCCAGGTGAGCACACCTGCATGTGCAAGCCTCCCTCGGGTCTGAGCACAGTGGTGTGTGCACAGACACAGCTGTGCCAGCACACACACACAGAGCCTGTGCCATTGTCCCTGCTGTCCTCTCGCCAGGGCCAGACCCGCTGGCAGCAGCTGCTCCATGTCGAGCCCCATTCGGGCGCTGGCAGCGCAGCGCACGGCTCCCTGCCTCCCCGGCTCCTGCCAGCCCTTCCGAGCCATCACTCCAATAAAGGGCTATAAAAAACCTCCAGCCAATTAACCGAATCTCTGGAGAACGCTGAGTCCTGTCAGCAGAGCCGAGCCGGCTTGGGGACACACTGGCTCTGCACTGCAGGTTGCACCCCAGCCACTGCCACTGCCCCGCAGAGGGGGGACCTGGCCCCAGCGCTGGGATGGGGGCACCCGCACAGCCCCACACAAGTGTCCAGCTGTCATCAACATACACTGCAGACCCCCACGCTTGTGCACACCCCCTCAGCCGGCTACATGCCCACAGAGGAGCAAGGAGCTCCTGGCCTTGCAGGGTCACCAGGTCCCACTGTCACCAAATGCTGGGTGCACCACTCACCCCGCCACCACGATCTCGAATTCACCGTCGGCATCCAGGTCGGTGACAGCCACGCCATAGTTGAGCTGTGTGGGGTTGCTGTCGTAGTCAGGTGGGAGGACGCGGTGGGTGATGGCCGTGAACATGGGCTCGTTGCGCTGGGAGCCCTCACTGAGCCAGGCCAGGGACAGCAGGCACAGCGCCAGCATCCTAGGCACCTGGGAGAGACCTGCAGTCCATCAGCTCCAGGAGGAGACCCTGCTCTGTAGTGCCTGAGCATCTCCACCCCCATTGCACAGATGTTCTCTTTCCACCCCTTGTCACCCATCCCAGCCTGTGCCACCCCACCAGCCCCGAGACCCTCAGGCACTGCCACAGCTCTGGCATCCCCACACATGGACCCTCCCAGCTGCAGCTCACCCTCGGAGCTTCCTTGGGACAGGATCGTACCCCAGCGAGCTGGGATCCAGGGCTGAGCAGGAGCAGGGCCATTGGGAGCCCATCCCATGGGAGGGACCCGGGAGGCAGCTTGAGGGCTGTTGGGCACTGACGAAGCTGGGCTGAGCCCCAGCTCGCCCTGCCCCAAGGGGCCGCCGGCACCCAGGCTCCTGGCAAGTCATGATGCCAATCACTGCTCCCTTGGCAGGGCCAGAGGAAGGAGGCAGTCACCTGGCTGGAGAGCTCATCCCCTGTCCAGCTGGGTCCTTCCGGAGCTGGGGAGAAAATGGGGATAGTCTGCCAGGTGACTCCTGTGTGCCTCTGTTTCCCTACGCTGCTGGCACCATTTCTCCCAGGGGCTCTGCAGGGTGAGCTCCTTCCAGGCTGGCTGGGGAGGGTGTCTGCACAGGGATGTGGTCACGGGAAGGAGATGCTGGGAGGAACGGGAGACTGGGAGGAGAGGCTCAATTAACCTGGACTGCGGAGGACGGTGTCTGCCAGCACTGCTGGCAAGGCTGCGGAGATTTTGGAACTGCCTCTGACCTGGCTGTAGCATGGGTGACAAACAAGGTGGCACTTCGGATGGCCAGCCAGTCCCCTCCCAAGGGGAAAAGCCCAGCAGTGAGCTGTGTGTCCCTGGGCTCCGGGCACGAACCCACATGCCAGCACTCTAGCTGGGAGCAAGAGCAGCCTGTCCTGCTCTTGCAGCCTGGAGGGATGGCTAGGGCACCAGGCAGGGCTGTCCCCACTTCCTGAGGAGCCAGGAACAGCCCCCAGCACTGGCATGGGAATAGGGGAGAACGGCCCCACTGCCAGCCGGTCCCCATGCTGTGGGCCCTGCCAACAAGCGAAGGAAGCTGTGGCAGCTGCGCAGTGCCACATGTGTCCAGCTTGGAGAGGGGAAGCTGCCTGATGACTTAGAACCTGGCAGACCCACCAGGCTGTGGGAGCAGCCTGCTGCTGCCTCCCCTGGGGATGGGAATGGTCCCAAGGGTCTTTGAGGGGCCACAATTCCCCTGCCACAAGCAAATAGCTTGCTTTCCCACCTGGCTGGACAGGAAGGGGCTGCCCTCCAGCTGCAGAGGAGACCTTGAGCCCCACTGCTCATCACACACAGAGCCCTGCATCCCGCTGCACAGGCCCCGCTCCTTTTCCCTCTCCAATCCCATATGTTCCTCAGGTACAGCTGCAAGGGGGTGTGTGTGTGTCTTCCCAACTCCACTCTGTGCTGCACCCATCCCCTCCCTGGTGTGACCCACATCCTCCCAGGTGCAGCCATCTCCCCCTCTGGCACCACGCTCTCCACCACTCAGTCAAACTCGGGGCACTGTGCCCATCACTCTGCCATCCTGTTTGGAGCAGCTCTCCAGGTGCAGGAGCTTGGGTCTTTCCCTGGTGCAGGTGCCCCATGCAAGGCACATGTGATGGGGATGGGGTTTCATTGGGTTGCGCAGGGATGGGACAGTTCCTGGGTGTCACTTCGCAGTGCCAGGTAGTGAGGGAAGGAGAGCCTTTGCCACAGCCCCACACTGGGCTCAAAGTGTGAGGGAGAGCCATCCACATGTGAACATATGGGTGCAGGGTGAGCCCCAGTCGATGCAGAGCAGTGCCCCCTCTCCCCCAGACACAGCCAGGTGATGGGTGGCTGTCCCCAGGCCACTATCAGGGCTGTCCCTGCTCTGCCTCCCCTCCAGCTCCTGCTCCCTGCAGCTTGGCTCATTCCCCAGGTGCCCCCCCCACCCCCATCCAGCTGCAGCCAAAATCCCTCCAGGCTGGATGGAGTCTTTCCAGGAGGAAACAATGTTCCTGATTGGAGACGAAAGACTTTTCCCAGTGGATCCGGTGCTTGGTGCCATGGGGAAGGGATGCACAGCCCAGAGCCAGGCCATTTTGGGAAGGGGGAGGGAAGGAGGCTCAGGCTCTGCATGGCAGATGGGAAAGGCCTTGTGGTTCCCAGCATGCTGCTGGTAGCACCGAGGCCCCACCATGAAGCTCCACCTGAGGTCTGAGGCTATGGGGTCCTGCTTGTACTCAAGGCAGAGCTCAGCCTGTCTTGTCCCAGCAGAACCACATCCTGGCTTGTGTTGTGCCATGTGGTGGCAAGGTCACCCCAGGAATTGCGGTCACCCCAGGATGCCTGCTCAGGATGGCCAAGCCTAGCAACATGAAGCCAAGGTGCCAGGCAGGGGTGGAGGCAGCAGAAGGATAGGAGCAAGACAGGGGGTGCCACAGGCACCCACACAGGGTGCAGCCAGGCAGTGCAGGGACAGAGTGCTGGCCCCATGGCAGGGATGCAGCTTGCAGGGCTCATCTGTCCCTGTGCATGGCTGCGGCTGGCGATGCCCTGTGGGTGAGAATGGGATGGGACTGGGAAGGGAGCTGTGGGGCAGGCAGGGGCTTGTGCCCCAAACCCCTCATGGCAGGTGGGGAAATACTGCCCCCAGAGCTCCTTACGTGCACACATGCATGTCCTCAGCCCACATCATGGGGAGGGTGGGAGCTGGTTGTCTGCGCAGCCACCCCATCCCGCATGCCACCATGACATCGCTGCCTACCACGCTATGCACCCCAGTGATGTCATGCTCCACCACTGCGGCAACATCCCATCCCGGGCCGCAGCAACCTTCAGCACCACTACAACATTGCACTACATCGTGCAGCAGGGGCCTCATCACACCCCAAAGACACCACAAAGCAGTGACAACATAGTGACATCACAGCAGCCCATGCTGCATGTACCCCAGAAACATCATATTCCCATTCCTGCCATTCCCAGGCTGCCATAACTGTACCTGCTAGGGCAGAGGACAGGGAGGAGACGTCCCGCAGATCCAGGAGCCCCTCTCCTACAGCAGCTGTGCTGCCCAGGGTTGCCAGTAGTGTCCCCTCCACAGCACCTCAGCCCCAAGCAGCCCAGCCCCTCCAGTACCTCTGCTCCGGTCAAAGCCCATGGCCCCAGTCCTGCTGCCCCGACTGCTCACTGCTGCCATGGGTTCAGCACTGCTCCCTCCCACACCCCTCTCGCAGACCCTGGCCTGTGCATACATCCCACCACAGATGCTTCCAACAGGCACAAAGCCCCCAGCTGCTGGCTGTCCCATCCCTCTCCCCTCCTACGCAGGACTCCTCAGCGCTGGAGTTGGCACGCTGGGGCTCAGCCAGCAGCAGCTAATGCAGTGTGGAGATGAGCAGTCACCTTAGCCTCTGAGCTCAGCCCAAAGGGACACCAGGTCCTTGGGGGTCTCGGCTGCAGCCACCTGCTCCCAGACCCACCAGCACACAACCAGCCCCTTCCCATGCAGGCAGATGCACAGACAGCCCCCTCTATCCGCAGCCCCCAGCCCCCTCCACGGGCTCAGCCACAACCAAGCACGAAAGTCCCTAGAAAGAGGAGCTGCCCGTTCTCACCCTCTGTCACTTGCTTCTTGCCACCCTGATGCCTCTCCCTGAGTCCCAGCCCACACCCTCCATCACCACTCCATCCTCCCGAGCCCGGTCCCCACCAGCCCAGCATCCTTCATCCCCCTTCCTCCCGCCTCGCCATCCCACATACCCTCCACGCTGCAGGGGCAGGCTGCGTGCCCTGCCCGCCACCAACTCCTCTCCGGGCCGGTGACCGTGCCGGAGTTGAAAGCCACCCCTTCCCCACCCTGGAGTCCCCAGGAAACTTCACGGAGCAGCAAACCACCCCCTTACTCACGGGCCAGGGGGGCTGCCCGGCGCCCCCGCGGCGGCGGGAGCGCATCCCGCAGCGCCCGCCTCGCCGCCCGCCGCACCGCCTGGCTCCGGTTCCGCCGCTCCCCGGCTTCCGACGGGGCTGCCCCGGTCGAACGGCGCCTTATGTAGGGGCGGGCGGCGGCGGCAGCGCCAATGAGCGGGGTGAGGGGGGCCGCTGCCAATGGAGAGCGCGGAGGTGGGGCTGCGCCGCGCTGATTTACTGTCCCCATCGCAGGGATGCTGCGGGGGGACTCGCCGGGGAGCATCGCCCCGGGCACTGAGCCCGCCGGGGCTGGAAGTGATGGCGGTACTCCGGGATGAGCGGGGCATCGCTTCCCGGGCAGCCGGAGCCGCGGCGGGGGAGCTGGCTGGCTGCGGGCGGCTCCCGGCTCGCAGGAGAGGAGCTGCACCTTCGTGGTCACCCCGTGGGTGCTGGGGGGTGGGTGGCACTCGGGGCACGGCTGGGCACGGCTCCCCACCTCCTGCAAGGACAGCTGGGGTGACGGGGTGAGCAGAGCCAGGGACTTGCCCCAGCTTTGGTGCAGTGGGGGCTTGCCCCGCAGAGCAGTGCAACTGCAGGCACAGGAGGGGGAAAGGGAGCAGAGCTGGGCAGTCCCTGTAGTGCAACACCCAGCTGCACCCCGAGGGCTCAGCACCCTCCCCGTGCCATCACCTTGCACGTCACCCACTTCCCTGCTGCCATCCTCCCTCTTCAGGGACTCCAGGAGTGGGTCTGCCCTGGCAGCCAGTCCAAACTGCAAGAAAGGCCTCATCTCAGGCCACACGAGGCACTGATTTGCCCAAAATCTTGTAGCCAGTGGATGCCCGAGGCAGGATCGCACTTAGCCCACAAGCCTGCCTTCCCTGACATGTCTTTCTCCTGTGTGGCCGCTGCAAGGCTGGGCACAGAGCTCTCCATGTGTCTCTGGATGCAGAAAGTGGCTGTGGCATGGACTGGGACAGCACTGGCAGAGCGCAAGGCTACCAGGTCACCCCAGTGGAGCATGTTTTCAGGTGCTCCCAGCCCAGAGCCTGGGGCTGTGGCCACCAGAAGAGACAGCAGGAGACACCAGGAGAGACATGCTGGGAGACAGCAGGAGCCACAGGAGCCCGCACTGTTCGGGCTGCTTCAAGTGGCTAATCACCTGCCCTGCTAAAACTCTTATTTCTCATTCGAACATGCCTGGCTACAGCTTCTGCCTGTTGCTCCCAGTTCTGTTGCTGCTGGACTCAAGAGCTCTCCAGTCCCAGTGATTTTCCCCCACAAAGGTGCTTCCATATGGCCATCAAGTATGCTTTAACTTCATTTCTGATGACCCCCTCCCACAGGATGCCTGTCTGAGCACTGGGCTTGCTGCGCAGCTGCCTGCTGCAGGGTCCCCACAGCCAGTGTGACAGTGTCTGGGCACAGGGAAGCTGCTGTGGGGCACTGCCGTGGGGCAGGAACCACCATTGCTCTCTACGTTCACTATGAGGAGCCCAGGATGCCCACTGGGGCTGGGAGGCCAGTGTGACGGTCACACATGTGCAATGCTGTGCTCACGTGTCCTCGTGCACCTCAGAGCTACGGGTGTGCTCTGCCCACCAGTGTCCCACAGCCCCAGCGCCTTGCTGCACCTTTACACGTGCATGTGCGCTCAGGGCAAGCACCTCCTCTGCTGAGTCGTTAGCTCATCCCAGATTTAGTAACCACCTGGGTAATTATTAGCACAAACTCTGCAAGCTGGCTCCCAACACCCTCCCTGTGACTGGCAGGTACAGAACACAAACGTCGGCAGGAAGCCAGCTCGAGCATGCCGAGACTGCGAATGGTGCCAGGCACACTGGCTCCCCCGGGCCGCAAACCCGGTGTGCCAGCACACCAGGTCCTTTCCCTGTCCCTGAGCGTGTGTGTACCCACCGGCAGACACAGGCAGGCCTGCCGGCACGCCAGCACACCGCGCACATCCACCTGTACACATGTGTGTGCGCATAGGTGTGCATGCATGACAGGTACAGCTAGACAAGCAGTGCGGTGCGCACACACGCAGCTCTGCCGGTGCACATGCCATGTCAGCAGGGATGTGTTCTCACTGTGACACCCTGTGGGTACACACACACTGCATGCATGCGGGGTGTGCATGCCAAGAGGGCCTTGCATGCTCCAGCCTGCATCCCATGCTGCTGGCACCCAGCTGGGTGATTTTCCACTTGTGGGGCTGCAAAGCGCTCCCCAATACCTGCTGTTGGAGCCTCTTGGCACCCCTTCCCAAGGATGGTACCACCCCGTCAGGCTGGGACATTTCTCTGGGGGACAAGAGCAGCCAGCAGGCACAATGCGGTCACAACTGCCATGGCTGTAATCCACAGTCCTGCATCAATCCCTGTCCCCTGTGCTGGCCCAACCTGGCTCAGCTGTCTCCATCCCACCGCTCTGCTCACACGGTGGGGTGAGTGCCTGGGGGTGAGACACGAGTCTCTGCAAGGAGCTGCGGAAGGGAGCGCAGAGCATCAGTGAAAGGAGCTGGGATGTATGCAGGGACATTTGCAGAGCGGTGAGGCAGGGCGCGGGTGCCGAGGCGCGGGGAGCCAGGCTGTGCGGCGCACGGGGGGATGCGCAGGGGACGGTGGCGGTGGGGACAATGCACAGGAAATTAGAGCGAGCAGCAGGCAGACACGCTGCGGGGGGAAGGGAGCTGCTGCGCTCCACCGAGGGCTGCATGCAAGCAGGGGAGGCTTTTCTGCTGAGCTGGGGCGAGCATGAGCACCAGCCACTTCCTCGCACACCCAGGACCCCCTTTTTCCCATCCTCAGGGCAGAGGTGTCCCAGTTTTCCCTGGCTATTGTTCCTGGGGTACTTGCCCCATCCATGCCGACCCAGTGCCCTGGGAGTGGGGAACCCCTTGCAGCCGACAGCCCTGGCACCCTGCGTCCCTGTGCCTGGTGGCTCATCTGCCACCCTGGGATCTCCCTGGGGAGAAGGGAGCAGGATGCTGGGGACCAGTCTGCCCCTTGCTTGCGCTGCAATGGACAGAGGGGTGGCACAGGGCTGTTTGCTGACATTGCCAAGTGCTCTGGCCAGCCAGGGTGAGCCTGTGGGGTGGCAGTGCCAGGTGACCTCCATGGCCCTCACAGGGACAGCACTGCTATTGGAGCTGAGCGAACCCTCAGCAGGATGGGAATCTGACCAAGATCAGCTGGATTCATGGAGCACACAGTCTGTCCCCTCCAGCGAATTCCAGATGTTGGAACACAAACTGGGTGCAGGTGAGCAGAGCAGTGCTGTCTCAAGGCACTAACCTCCAAGATTCTTCACGGGGGCTGTTCCTTTTTCTAAAGCATTGTGAAGTCCAAGACACCTGCACACAGCATGGTGGGTACACAGTGCACACACAAACACTGTCAGCACACTCACATGCACCTACATGCACACATGCAAGAGTCTGTGTGCAGCCACCCCATCTGCACACACTCTTTGTGCACGCACATGGTGTATGAGCATTCGATGTGCTGCCCAGATGTGTGCGCTGCCCAGGTGTGCGCACAGCCCATGCACACACACACATCTGTATTCGCACATGCATGCATTGATATGCATGCACCGCACGGTGCATGCTGCCCTGCATCCTGCTGCTCGCCGCACCCACCAGCACAGCCAGGGCACCAGCCACCCTTGCTGCTTTTTGACACTAGAAGAGGGCACATACTGTCACATGCTGTGGGATCCCTCAGCTGCTGAGCCAACTCTGGCTCCTGCTTGGCACCGCTTCCTTCTCTGCTGGGACCTCCCTGCTCTGAGGGTCTAATTTCCACCCTAAATGTATTCATGGATAATTTATCCCCAGTCATTCCTGTGCTAACGTTGTCTTTTAGCTGAAATAGCTGTTCTCCTCCCTGGCGTTTACCCCGCTGATGTATTTATAGTGAGCGCTCTGTTCTGCCGCAGCCTGCGCTGTGCTGGGCACGAGCCACTGTCCTCCCATCACGGGTCTCTTGGGCTCTGCCTCCCCTGGCATCCCTGTGATGCCTCTGCTCCTCTCCCAAGCTGGCTCCAGCACAGGCAGGTCCCCCAGGGCCCATGCAGGGACGCAAGCAAGTCCCCAGCCCTGCCAGAAATACCTCTCCTGGTTCCTCCTAGGATTGCTCTTGCCTCTCCCACGATTGCACGCCAGTTGTGCGGTGGCTCACAGCGATGGACTCCCATGATCAGCTGGCTGCTAACTCCATCTCTCTCCTCCCTGCCATCCCCTCCCTGTCACTGTCCCGCAGCATCTGACCTCCTGTCTTGCCTGCAGACCCCTGCCTGCTCTGGTCCTGCACCCTGGGCCAGCCCGCTGCTCCCTGGTGCCTGGACACCTGCCAATCCAGGGGCTCTTTGTGCCGGGGCTGGCAGTGACCTGGGGACTGCCACCCATCCCAGTGGCTCCCTGTGAGCTGCTGCCTCCCAGGACCCCTCTCTGGTCTCCTCCTCCTGCCAGCGAGGTCCTTCTTAGGCGCTTGCTGGGCATGGGAACCCTTGGCAAGGCATCATCTTATTACAGAGGCCAGGTCAACCCTGAGGTGTGTTTTATCTCATCTTCCAGTCCCCTTCATCATGGGCTTACTGCACCCTCAGCAGCAGCAGGGTGTGAAGGCTGGACCCTGGGTGCTGCCCAGCCAAGGGGGGCCCAGGTGTGCCCAGTCCCTGCCTTGGGACCCCCGACCCCACAGCTCTCTCCTATCTCAGCCCCTGGCTCTGTACAGCCTCCCCAGTCCCTGCACGGTCCCCAGCCACTCCTGTCACTGTGCACAGTGCCCCCGGGTCCCTGCTTGGACTCTTCCTGTCGCCGGGACATCATTAGAAATGTTAATTATTAATTATCACTAAAAGCCCTTTTTGCTGCATTGCTGTTCTCTGCCTATCTCTCTGCCCCGTGCTGCCTGTAACCGGATCCGCCCGCACTCGCCTCCTGCCTCGCAGTCCCTGTCCCTGCTTTCCCTCGCTACCTGCTGGGGCTCGGGGTGGGGGAGTGAGGGCAGACACAGACTCCCATCCCCCTGGGGGACACGGCCCCATGGGAGAAGCTGGACTTGCCCCCCCTGGGATCCCGGAGCCGTGGCTGGCATAGAGATGCACCGGTACTAGTGCTCTGGGGACTGCTCTGCCCCATGCCAGGAGAGAGGACAGGAGGCCAGAGGAGGGACCTAGCAGGTGCTGTGATGGAGCCAGGGACCATCAGCTCTTCTCTGCCAGGGATGATGAGGTTTCTCATGAAAGGAGCACTGGGACAGGGGTCCCTGGCTGGGGTGGATGCCTAGGCAGTATCCCTGGCTGGGGAAGAGCAAACAGGCTGCGGGGAAACCTGGGGTGCTGCCGACAGCCTGCTGGGGCTGGCAGGACCGGTGGGGCCAGTATACACTCAGGGCAGCCGGCTGCTTCGGAGGAGCCATGCAGCTGCAGGGAGGCAGGGGGATGCCCAGCCTGCCCAGCTCAGCTTCCTCTGCCAGGGATCCTGAAAGATTTATCAGCTCCAAGTGGATCCCGCTGATGAATCAATTAAAGTCATGGTCTAGCGAAAGCAGCCAGGTTCCTTCGTGCAGGGCAGTGGCTGTCACCTGACACGGCGGCACTGCCACAGCCAGCGCTGGGTAAGATCGGGCGCTGCTTCCAGTCACGGCATCCCCGAGCACTGGCTGCCAGGCAGAAACCGCCTCCTGGCAGCATCTCTGCCTGCCAGAGCCAGCCACGGTGCCCTGGTACCTCCTAGGGACCATGGTTGGATGGGCCACGATGGAGCAGGCAGCAACATAGTACCAACAGGGACCCTGGTTCCCCCCCAAGAGGTGTCTCCTGCTTATTCCTCCCATCTCCTGATGGAGCCAGGCTGTCACTGTTAGCAAGCTCCCCAGTCCTGGGGCTGTCACCGGCCACCCCATGCTGCTGCACGGTCCTGCTGAGGGTGCTGGAAAGCACAATAGCGGGAAGGAGACAACAGGGAGAGGCGTTTGGGAGCAGGCTCCTGGGGGAGCACAGGAAGGAGCACCCAGGCCACTCCTGGAGCAGTATTGATTCCTGTAGCACAAGGGCTGCCTTCTGTGCCTTTTTATTGTAGATGTGCAGGAAAACAGGGAGCAAGAGACAGCGGTTCCCCTCTCCACAGCCAGACCACGCTCCCAGGGGCATGGCCCCATCACCTCCCTGCCCGTGAGCCGCCAGTAGCACAGGCGCCTGCCCGCACCGCGGGCTGCTTCCTTACATTATACAGCGCTGTCACGAGCCACCGAGTCCCCAGGTGTTTGGTGCAATAATGCAAAGCAGATCTAATCCACCCCATCCCTGAGCTCTCCGCAGTCCCCTCCCCATGGGCTGAGCGTGTCCCCTGGCCAGGCGTGGGGGAGAGACCCGAGGCTGCGGGTGCTCTGGGTGCCCCTGGCACGCTCCAGCTTATGGGTGATTCCCTCCTTGCCCCTGCACACCTGTTGCAGCTCCCCAGAGCTTTTCTCTGCCAAAAGCACTCTGTAAGCATTTGCTCCACAGCAACAAATCAGAGGGATGCTCACACGAGCACGGGCTGGCGTTGGGCTCCCCGGGACCAGGGCACAATGAGGTGCCTGAGGAGATGCTTGGCCCCAGAACATGAGTCCTTTATTTCCCAGCATTTCAGCACAAAGCCTGATGCTCACAGCTCAGGGGGTCCTGGGCCACACCGGCAGGTCTCTGAGCTCCCTAGGGTGTCTGCCTACTTGGGAGCAGGAGCAGAGCAAGCACTCTGCACCCTGAGTGTGGTCCCAGAGGGTCCCCAGGGCTGGCTGGGGGTTGACATGGCTGCAGTTGCTCCAGTACCCCCAGACGAGGTATCTCCCTGTCCCTGGACCATGGCTGGCTCTTAGTGTCCCTCCTGCTTACAGCCTAGCAGGGAGCTGGAGGGCAGCCAAAGTCCCTGCCCCCCGTGAGACCCCATGTGTGTGTTGAGCCAGCAAGTTCTCAGCTTCCTGAGAGCTATGGGAGTCAAAGGGGTGACAGGCTGGGAGGAGGCTCCAGGGCTAGGAGGCAGGGCTGGAGGAGAAAAGGAGAAAAGGCTGCTCAGGGAGACAGAGCAGAGCCAAGGTTGCCCTGTGCTGACTCTCCTTGCCATCCCGAGGGCCAGGACTCAGCCCAGCACAGGATGCCACGCGAGCGGGAGCTGGATGCATGGCTCGCCTGCGATCAAGACCCAGATCTGGGGCTGGTGACAGCTCCTTTCTCTCCTGCGCTGCTCCTTTCAGCCTGTGCCTCCCCGCGGCCCTGGCTGACGCAGCTGCAGATGAACAGACAAGGAGAGCCAGGCAGCGCTCCCGGCCCGCTCGGCTGTCCCCAGGGAGGCACAGGCACGGCAGCTTTAGATCAAGACTCTTCAGAAGCAAGAGCAGCCCTGGCTATCAGCAGAGAGCGGCCGGCTGGCTCCTGGCACCCGCTCCCCCTGGCTGCATGATGTGGGCAGTGGGATTTAGGATGCCGAGGCAGCCAGGACTGGGGTGCTGGGCCCTCCAATGCCGAGCCATGGGTGCTGCAGGTCCCACCAGCACCAGGCTGAATGCCTGGGGCATGGCTGGGTTATGGGCAGACCTGGCAGCAACTGCCAACCCCCTGCCCCAGCAATGGGAGTGGTGGGAGCCCAGTGCCACCCTGCTCCATGTGGAACATCAGTCAGCCCTTGGGGAATGGGATCTCCACACCTGGAAGGACTCCCAGGACCCCTAAAACCACCTTTGCCCAGGATAAGGTGGGCCACAGCCAAGCAAAGCCCTGCAGCCCCACTCTGGGGTAGCTGGCCTCAGAGGCTGGTGCAAGCAGGGTGCCTTTACATCACCCCCTTGCCCTCACCCACCATCTCTTCCTTGGTAAGCATGCGGGTGTCAGCGGTGCAATGGGTCCCAGTCCCCATGGATGGTGTTCTGGAGGGTACCACAGTGTCCCTTCTGGGAGGCAGGAGCACAGACACAGCTGCTGGGCCTGGAGGGGACATGTGAGGTTGTTTCCAGTGGGGGCAAGCGAGGGGGTCCTTCTGCAGCCCACACCTTGCAGCGCTCGGACCACGCTACTGCTGCCATGGAAACTGCCGTGGAGCATCATCCTGCCGTACCGGTCAGGGCAACCAGGCCACTGCGGTCCCCAGTCTTCCTCAGGCTCTGTCCACGGACATCTGGGTTGACAGAGTGGGAGAGGCTGAGTGCTCACTGCCAGCCACCATCCCTGGGTCACCCTGGAGCTGTGATGGGATGGGGGCACCCTGGGTGGAACACCGGGGGCGCGGCAGGGACGGAGAGGCTGGGGAAGTGCTGGCGGGGGGTGTCTGGTGCCGTTCCCAGACAAACCCAGCTCCCATGCGGCCAGGGGCTCCACGCTGCTTGGCCTCCCACAAACATAAATCATTTTCTAATTTATAACATGAATAATTGATTTTGCCTCCGTAGCTGGCGATAAATCTCCTGTGCGCACATGCATAAGAAAATAATAATAATGAAAGCGATCAGGATCTGTTGCCATCGATTACCTGCAAGAGGGACCACGGTCCCGTGTGCCACGGCGGGCTGGGGCAGGGGCAGCTCTCCAGGGGGTGCCGAGTGGCCCTGCCTGGTGTGAACCTTCCTTGTCCTGCATGGAACCACGTAGCTGGGGTGGGACGACCCTACCCACCTGTGTCTGCCTTGCCCAAGGGTTGTCCTGCCTGGACCCTCCCTTCCTGGTCCCAGGAGTGATCCCGCAGGACTGCAATGATGGAGCACAGCTTCATTCCCAGGGTCCTGCCTTCTTCACAACTGCACCCAAATAAAGGGAAATCAAAGGTAAAACACATTATCGCTTGGGTCCACTACTCAGCACAGAAGAACCAGGTCTCTGGGGCTAATGTACCTGCTATGCTGAGCCCCCATGGCTGTACTGGGACCCAGACTGGGCAGTCAGGAAGGTCCAAGTACCTCAGGGCATCCCAGACCTCAGGCATCAGCAGTGCCAGCCCTGTAGCTGTACTTGAAGAGGGATGATATGCTTGACACAGTCCCATGCACTGATGCCCCATGCAATGCCTCAGTGACACCTTGCCACGGTGGCAGGTGACCAGTCCTGGTCCCTCAACAGCTGCACAGCCTCTAGGGAACTGCAGAAGCCATGTTGGCTGCTGGCCGCCTGGGCACCAGCCTCACATCCCACCACACGCAGGCGGTGTGCATGCTATGGGCATCACTCCTCCCTCACCTGCACCATGAGGCCGCCTGGGAAGCAGTTGCTTGGGAATCGTATCGGAGAGCTTCAGCTCATTAGGAAGCTGGTCCTGGGAGAGGGGCTGTGGGCAGAGACCCCCTGTCCATCAGCCAGACAAACCAGGGTGGCTGCACCAGCCTGCCCAAAGCCTTCACAGCCCCGTGCCCCAGTGAGCCAGGTCACAGCCCCGCTCTGCCCTCGGCCCGCAGGGACAGCAAGCCCACGCCTGCCTGCACCCCCTATGCCACCCCCCCTCCCCTGCAGCCCCTTGCCCTGCCTGTGGCAGAATCCAGCCCTGTTCCCCCGGGTGCCCCATCCTTCCCCCCCAGGGCGCAGGCCCCGGCGTAAGGAGCCAGTGGATGCGCCGGTGCCGGGCACGCTCCCCTCGCTGCCCACGCCGCCTGCGAGCCCCGGGGCCCCCTTCGTTATCTGCCGGGCGCAGGCAGGATGCTCCTCGCCGAACCCCAGGCAGGAAGCGGAGCAAACCCGCCCGGCGCAGACACCTTCCCCCGTCTGGGTGTCTGGGCAGCCGGCACGGCGGTCAGCCCGGAGCCCTGCGGCGGGAGGTGGCCCGGGGGTGCCTCAGCCCCCGGTAATTCCCCCGGTGCCCCCCGGCAGGCGGGAGCGGGGGTTTGCTGGCCCAGCCGGTGCAGCCGCAGCGAGCACCGCTGCTCCCGCCTAGTGTGTGACATTAAATCGTGACGGGAAACCCACGGCAGCTTCCCGTGGGGTCACCCGGGGGCGGGAGAGAGGGTCGCTCTCCCTCCTGAAGCCCTGCGCCCATCGTCCGTCCCCCCGTGGCCGCGGAGCTGCCGGGTGGTGCCTGGGGGAAGAAGGGCCACGGTGGCACCGGGGCTGCTCGTCGCGGCCCCAGCTCCTGGGATGCGCTGAGGACCGCGGGTGGGGGGTGAGAAGGCGGCCCATATGCCCACGGGGGTGCCGGGGCGGGGGCTGCGGGGCGGTGCCGGTGCCGCACTACAGGTCCCGGCGCTCCCCGCGGCGGGACGGGATGGGGCGGGCCCGGCGCGGCGGAAGCGGCGGCGGCGGCGCGGAGCGGCGGGGGACCCGGCGCGGCCACTGGTAACGGCGGGGGCTCGGCAGGCGGCCCGGCCCGGCGCGGCGGGGCGTTTGGGGCGGGGGCACAGCAGCCCGGGGTGTGCTCCCTGCCCGGTCCCCGGCCTGCACGCCGTGTCCCCTGCCCCGCTCTCCCCCACCC
>VFFE01000179.1:0-35632 GCA_008921705.1 Burhinus oedicnemus | reverse complement strand
GGGTCACGTCGTGAGATGGAGGGGGCTGAAATCCTCCCGTGAGGCGGTGGCGGGGGGTGTCGCACCGCCGCCTGCTGCCCACGCCCTGGCCGTGCCTTGCAGCTCCCGGGTGGTGGAGATCCAGTCGCAGATGTCGGAGCGGGCTGTGGAGCTGCTGGGACTGCCCGAGGACCGGCCATGCCTCCTCCTGGATGTGGGGTGAGCGGGGGCCCTGCCCTATGTCGTGGCACATGGGGCATCTGGGGCTTCAACCGGCCATGGCACTGGGGCCAGACAGGTGCCCAGGGGCGAGGGGCATCCAGGCCCCATGGCACCGGCGTCTCTCTGTTGTGAGCGGAAGAAGAGGGATGTGCTGCTGTAGCATTGTGGCTGGCTGGGATCACCTTCAGACCAGGGCTATGACCCCTGCACTTTTCCCCCTTCCTCCCTTCAGCTGTGGTTCTGGGCTGAGCGGGGATTACATCTCCAATGAGGGTCACTACTGGATTGGTATGGACATCAGCCCTGCCATGCTGGGTAAGCAGGCCGTTCTCCCCTGCCACCCTTGCGTCACCTCAGAGGTGGTCCCCAAAGGTGTGAGCTGGTTGCCTGAGCTGTGCTGTGTTCTGTGCAGATGTGGCCGTGGAGAGGGAGGTGGAAGGAGACCTTCTCCTTGCAGATGTGGGTCATGGCATTCCCTTCAGGCCTGGCATGTTTGATGGCTGTATCAGGTGAGTTTGTGTATACAAGCGAGCTCTCTTGATACTTCACATAACTGCATCATCTGTACAGGACACGTGGTCCATGTATGGTGCATAACAGATGAGGGCGACTGTCCTTATCAGTTGCTCACTTTGCTCTGTCCAATTTGACTCCACCTCTCTGGGACAAGCTGCTGGGATTCTGGATGGTAGAAGCAGCTTCTGACAGCTGTTTCCCAAGCGATGCTTGTCTTCTGTTGTGCTGATGAGCTAGGAAGTTTATTGAAGTAAATAAAATAAAATTGGGGATATTGTCAGGAGGGTTAAGATGTGCTCCAAGGAGGAAAACAGAAAGTATGTCTGTACTATTGCTCAGCTGCAAGGTCAGTTCCTGGATCAAAGGTTTGATGGTTGGTTTTGGGATGAAGGGGCTAGGTGAAGAGGACAGAAACACTTTTCTGCTTATAGAATACCACAGAAAGGTGCTGGGAAGGAGCAGGGTCTGTCCATTACTGATCTGAATGCTCTGTTTGGGATTGTTTATTGGCAAAACCTGCATGGCCATGCAAGGGCCACAGCTAAGTACTTGAATTATTTGAGCACCTGGCCTAAAGGGGATGCTCGGTGATTCTTTTGTGCTTGAATAACTACTGCGCCTTGTTGGGTTTTGGCATAGTGAGTCTCCAGAGGGGTTTGTGTAACTGCAAAACAGAAGGCAAAGCTACACAGAGAAAATGAAGTTGTTTCCCTGAAGCCTAGCACATGCTTAGTGCTGGAAGTAAGCTCAAAGGGAGGTGGCAGGCTGTGCGAAAGAATTGATGGCTCAGTGTCCCGGGGATCTTGTTTTCTTTCTCAGTATTTCTGCAGTGCAGTGGCTTTGTAATGCTGATAAGAAATCACACAGCCCTCCAAAACGCCTTTATCGATTCTTCTCAACTCTTTATACTGCCTTGGTAAGTGTCATGCTCTCCCAGTCAGGCCTCTGCCTACTTTTACATCCTCGCAGGTGCATTTTAGCAAGATAAAATTAAGTCAAGTATTTTAAGTAAATGCTGCTCTGAAACGGAGGACTGGCAGGAGCATCTATTTCCTATCTCCTTGCCTGCCTGCATGGTGTCTCATGCTTCTGTGATCACCGTGCCTTGCTGTGCTGTGGAGGAGCTGGCTTTGCAGTCTGAGCAGCTCTCCTGGGAGAGTTCTCCAGGAGGCTTTGGGGAGGTGGGCACTAGTGTCTGGGCTAGGAATTGGGTGACTAGAGGGGTTGCCTGCACTGAGGCAGGTTTGTGACTGACTTTATTTTCTGTAGGCCCGAGGATCCCGAGCCGTCCTGCAGCTGTACCCCGAGAACTCAGAACAGGTACAGGACATCAGTCTGTGGGAAAGAGGTACAGGCAGAGCCAGGCAGAGAAGCCATGTGCAGTTTGATGCTCTGAATGCATCATGTTTCTCCACATTGGGTCTATGTCTCTGTCTTATCCGCCATCTGTAAAGCTCTTCAAGAGCCCCAAAAAAACCTGTAAGGAGAATGCCCTATGCAATTTCTGTTGGTTCACAGATTGTCATAGGCTGAGCCTTAAAATCAAAGAAATTGGCAGGACGTTGTCTGAATCTGCTGTCCTGGATTTTCCCCTGTGTGACTGGGTTTGAAGACTGGCCTGTAGTCATCAGCAGTGTAGTGTAACTCCCCAGGGCTGGAAAATCCGGCCCAGTATCCCTCTCCTAGAGAGTCTGCTGTGCCAGCTAACCCAGGCTAGACTGAGGAGCAGGACAACCAAATAAAGGCAGCGGACGCACGTCCAGTTGGTACTGCAGAACTGGGAGCTTGGTGCAGAGTTTAACAGGAGCAGGCATGACCCATCTTTGGAATGCGCAGTTAGCTGTGGTCGAACCCAGAGGTTTCTTGTGTATTGCTGGTGGATGACCACTAAATAACTTTTGTATGTGCTGCTTTTTCCAGCTGGAGCTCATCACAGCCCAAGCCATGAGAGCTGGCTTTACTGGGGGAATGGTGGTAGATTACCCCAACAGCACCAAAGCCAAGAAGTGAGTCCTGTCTCTCTGTGTATGTGTGTGTTTTGGGCGAGGCCTGGGGTTAGCAGTGATTGTTTTTTCCTAGCTGTTCTCTCTCTGTGATACAGTCCTGGACAGAGATTACAGCTTAGATGTGACTCTGTTATGAACGATTTCAGTCTTGCTTGGGGACTGGGAATCACATGCTGAATCCCAGCTTCATGCTCCATATTCTTGTTCTTTCAGGTTCTTCCTTTGTCTCTTCGTTGGGGCATCTGGCACGTTACCAAAGGTGAGGAGCTCCACCAGGCAGCAGAGTTGTATTCCTGGCAGCTGGGTGATGTGGAAGAGCTGTGGCTGAGAGTGGGAGCCAGGCAGCCCTGTGCATGCAGATATGACTTCATTTATACATTTGCTGCCAGTCTCTCCCTGAGATCTGGTTTCTTTGCCACAATTTCTGGAAGACCAGTTTCTCCCTGCTCCAGTCCTTCCCCTTGCAGAGCCCTGGGTTCCCCTTAATTTAGATGGCATGACTTAGCTCTGTCTGCTCCAGAGCAGAGCTAAACTTCCCAATTTTGCTTTTCAGGGCCTTGGTACTGAGTGTGCTGATGGAGAAGAGATACACCAGGCAAAGTTCACTAATGAGAGGTATGGTGTAGGGGGTGAAGCTGCAAGTTCTCCTCAAGCAAGGAGTGTGGGGGGTATAAGGGCTGGGGTTTGCTGACTGAGGACCACAGTGGTGCCGTGTGAGAACTGACCTGAAGCGAAGGGACTGGGAGGACCCTTGGCAGCACAGATGGGCACTGCTTTATCTTATCAGAAGGGCCCCAGACACAAGGAACGGAATGAGTTAGTTTGGAGGGCTTTGCTGTGGCATCGTGGGGCTGTTGTTGATGCTTAGTCTAGAGCTGCAGCTGAGCGTTCAGTCTGAGGCGTGCTTTCTGTCTGGCACTTGGCTCTCCAGCTCAGCGCTGTAGCGTAGGCCAATGGTGATGGGAGGGGGAATGTTTACAGTGCTGGTGATACCAAGCATGGCTTTTTTTGTTGGGGAGGCAGGCTGCTGTGCCTGAAGCCTAGTGTTCCCTTTCTTCTGCTGTCAGATCCTTTGCTTAGCTCTGCTTAGCTGTGACCAGCTGGCCAGGTCTCCTCCCATGGTAGTGGTGCAGGGAGGAGCCCCTCTTGCAGCCATTGGGAGAGACACAGAACAAAAAACAAGAGGAAAGTCGTCGTGGCTGCCAGGAGCTTGTGGCTGCCATGTTTTCCTGCCTCTTACACTGCTGTTCTCTGCTCACTTAGTCCAGGGGTTACCTGGTCTTTGAAGGCAATAGCACAACTGGCAACTTGTTGGGAAGCCAGAGGCTTTGTCTGCTTTGTTCAGAGTAGAGCAGACAAGGGGAAGGTGGTCTTGCTTGAGCCTGTATTCCCCCGAGATCCCAGAGCTCAGCGTGCTGCTGGTGTCAGATACGGCACAAGGGAGTGCTGGCCTGCTGCAGCCCGTGGCGGGTAGGTAATCCTTAGCTCGGAGCCAGGGCTGGAAGAAGCCTCCTCCCACAGTGCATCTGCAGTTGGACTGTTTGGGCACCTGCCCCAGCGCTGGCTGAACCTCTTTCATCCCAAGGGTGGTGGAAGGGGTACTCACTGGTTTTATGAGGCAGAAGGCATGCCCAGTTCTAGGGGGCAGTCTTCCAGGGCAGAAAACTGCCCCCACACCTCAGTTCCTCTGCAGCTGCTGTCTTGCTTTCTCGGTAGGACGCGGTTCAGAAACGCCAAGGGCAAGTCTGTGAAGAAAAGCCGGGACTGGATCCTTGAGAAGAAGGAGCGTAGACGACGACAGGGCAAGTAAGTTCAGCTGGGTCCTGCCTCAGCTGAGGCTGACTGTGCTGTTCTGGCTCGCTGTTACCCGTTCCAACTCCTGCCACAAGCCACTTCCCTTCCCCTCCCAGAATGACCTCTGGATTGTGCTTAGTTGCTCTCTGCTTTTCTCCACAGGGAAGTGCGAGCAGACACAAAATACACAGGTCGAAAGCGCCGCCCTCGCTTCTGAATTGCTCTGGACACTGCTGGCATGGAAGATGGTATGTTGGTCCCTTCAGCGAGCCTTCTGTGGATGGCACACATGGACACCTGGGACTTGCTGGGACAGGTCACTGTGGCTCTTGAAGGTGTAAACTGGCTCAGGTGCTGCCCAACAGCCAACTGCAAAGCTTTTAGCCTGGTTTTCCTGGTGAAGGCAGAGTGGCTGACAGTGCTCTGGCTACTTGGTGTCTGCAATGCCATTGCTTATTTTCCTGAGAGTGCAGTGAGCCATCTGGAGCTCCAGGTGAGCCAGAACATTATATCCTGCCTCCTCACTAAACAGTCAACGAGTCAGCAGTGTTGCTGGTCTTCTGTGTCTTGCTCTCAGTGCAGGGGAGTACTGAGGTGGAAATAGGGCACCTCGTTCCCTGCCAGCTTCTGCTCTGCCCCCAGGCAGGGAGTCAGGCAGTGTAAAGGTGTGTGTCCCATGAGGGCAAATCTTCCTCCTGGCAGAAGTGGCAATTCCTGTGGCAATTGCTCCTGTGGGCGCTTTGCATCAGGCCCACTCTGCACGCTTTAGTGCTCCCAGGGTGCTGGGGTTTTCTGCACCCCAGCCCTTGCTCCCCATCACCTCCTCCCTTGCCCTGAAACAGAGAGGTGCCAGCCAGAGCTTTACAGTTACAAATGTTTATTCTACATAAAAATTCCACAAAATGGGAAGCTGTTTTGCACCCAAAGCTTTGGGAGAAGGGAGGCTAGCAGGGAGGGAAAGGGTGAAGGAGAAAAGAGGCAACATACAGTGTCATCCAGCCCAGTGAGACAGAGCAAGCCAGGGTCAAGATCCACATAGAAAACAAGGACACTTAGCTCACAGTACAGCAACAGTACAACTCCACGGGGGGCTCGGAAAGCCTTCAAGTACATTAATTACAAAAAACCAATCCCCAGTTCGAGTGCAAGCTGTGCGTGCCCCACACTGCTCGTGGAATACTGCGTCGACACGCTCCCGGCGCTGGGAGGGCAGGTGGCACTTGGAACAGAGGTGGTGTAACCCAAAGGACAAGCGGTCTGAGGTTGGGGGCTGGAAAGAAAAAGTGAAATGTCTCCCCAAAGCACAACCACACTGTTGGTGATTTGGTCTGTACATGCAACGACGGGTAGGTAAAAAGGAACTGAACGGGGCTTCCCGTAGTGCAGGGGTAATTATTGCACCAAAACACCCTCCCCTCACAGCGAGGACAGTGTGAGCCTGCTTGTGGGGCAGCAATGGCAGCCTGCTCCTCTGCCTTCCTCGGGTCGGAGTGTGGCACCACCACTGCCTGCAGGATCCCAGCAAAGTACCAGTGGCAGAATCACCCACTGTGGCCCCATCCAGCTCCTACTGCTGGGGGGCTGCTGGCGGCAGTGGTACCAACAAGGAAGGAGCAAGTGCCAGAATCCCCCCAGCGCTGTTCTTGGCCTCGTGCTTTGACAGGGGTGGGCCACAGCCCTGATGTCATGTGAGCTTGTGCCACAAAAGCCGCTGCTTGGAAGAAAATAAAGTCACCTTGTGCTAGCAGTGGGCATCGCTGCAGGGTGAGAGCCTGAGAGGAGCTTTTTCGCCTGCCTACCCAGGAGCAGCCTTGCCAGCAGTGTTATTGCTTCCCGGAGGAGGGGGCCCAGCACTGTTGCTGGCTCAGCAGAGCAGAGCACAGACTGTGGTGGCAGGGAGCTGCACAGGGGCAGGAGCAGCAGGCACTCATGCATCACCTCTAGCTCACTTTCCTGTAGCCAGACGTCCCCACAGAGCAAGGACCCAGCCCACGCCTGCCTCCTGCCCTGGAGGGAGGCTCCAGAGCCGGCCTGCCCCTGCTTGCAGGAGTTCTGGTGCCCCAAGCCCTTTTGCGCACGCAGGCTGCAGTGCTGTAGCTCACATCATTTGTTGCGGGACTGGGAAAGAAGGGGGCTCTGGTCTTGGATGTTCCCATGGCTGCACCCACTGGGGGCTTGGGCTGGACAGGGGACTGGGCTGGACACGCTTCCCAGTGGTGTCTGAATGCAGCCAGCATCTCTATTGTGGGACCTTGGCTAACAGCGGCAGGGAAAGAGCCGTGTCTGGGTTGCTGCTGGGCAGGGCTGCACCTGGGGAAGGCAGTGCTGTGACTTGGCTACAGCCCACTGCGTCTCACCCTGCACCCATGGGCACAACGCACGGGGCCAGCGCCTCTGCTACAGCACCCAGCAAGGGTGGAGGAGCAGCCCTACCCTCACCCTGGTTGGAGCAGGGAGGTGACATCAAGTGCCCTTTTTCTGCTACCAGTATCTGGGCTCCTGTCCAGCCCCTGTCCCAGCGTGTGGCTGTGAGCTCAGCCCCAGGTGCCTGCTCTGCTCTAGGCTCCTCTGTGGTGCTTTGGCATGTGCATGGGCCAGCTGGAGCCCTGGAGTCTCCGGAAGAATGTGAGGGTAGAGCCCTGCCCCCAGCCCAAGGAAAATGGACAGTGGCAACACAAGGCTCCTCTGAGCTGCCAGCAGGCTCAGGCCCACCCCACAGTGGCTGCATCCATGTAGTGGGTGCAGTGGAGGGTGCAGGGCACCCAGGTGCTCCCACAGCGCCCTACCGAGTGCGGGTCCCTCACTGGACAGCCTGGGGATGAGCAGGCAGAAGGGCACTGTGCCAGGAGGAGGTGGCAGATGCCAAGAGGTGGCAAAGAGATAGAAGGGGGAGTCAGGCACTGCCCTGCTCAGGCGCTGGTAGAATAGAGGAGGAGGAAGGCTGCTGCTCCTAGCTTGCAGGGGGAGGGTGGATGCAACAAGGGCTGCTCCTGGGACCACAACAGGAGAAAGCCCAACTGCCTCCAACTCCCAGCCATGGGTGCCTATGTGGAGAAATGAGGCTGGCAGCAGCCTTGCTCCCAGGCAAGCACTGCTGGGGGCTGCGGGCATCATAACCAGCCCCAAACCCCAACAGCCAGAGCCCAGGCCTGGGGGCAGCAGGAGCCAGGGCCACCATGTGCCAGGGCTGAGAACAGAACAATGAGGCTTTGGTGCAGGTCGAGCGGCCAGTGAAAGATGCTGGTCTTAAAGCACCTGTGCCCTCCTGCCCTGCTGGGCCAGCGCCAGGGTGCAGCACAGGTCCCCATCCCCAAGCAACTGTGATGGCCCCAGCAGCAGCTCCTCATCCCACACTGCTCCATCAGGCACCCATTGCCAGCAGCGGCACATCCAGCCCCTGGCACCCACACGGAGGCAAGGGCTTGCCTGTGGAGGGGGCAGCCCTGCCGTTGGGAGATGGCACGGCCATGGGACAGGGGGAGGCAGGGTCTGGCAAAGCACACCCCTGGGGAAGGGCCCCGTGAGAGAAGCAGCCCAAGGAAAGGTGTTTGCAAGCACAGATGCGGCTGACAGACACGAGAGCTCTGGCTGGAGCTGATGGGGAAGCTGTGGGAGACTGACTGGGCACTGTGCTCCCAAGGACCCCTAACACCCTTCGTCAGTCCCTCCTCATCCTCGGCTGTCACGAACACAGACCGCCCAGCGCAGGAGGAGCAGCAGCGCCCAAGGGCACCTCTGTCCCCACCTGGTCCCAGCCAGCCACCCAGGCTGGAGCAGTGATGAGAGCTCGGGTTCCCCCCCCAGGGTCCCCCTTGCGCCCATCACCATCCCCTGCACCCTGCCTGCGCCCCGGGGCCGGTGCTCCCTCCACACAGACGCACCGCACACACAGCGTCACAAACAACCATGCATTAGAAACTGAAATGCTGCTGGGAGGCTCCGGGGCTGCGTGGTTCACTCCGGCGCGGCTGCGGCCCCACAGCACACGCGGCTCCGTCCATCGCACACAAACAGTCCCGTGGGGTGAGTCTAGCCGAAAATGCCGCCGAAGGTGGAGGCAATGACGATACCCAGGATAACGCAGCAGATTATGATCATGATCTTCTTCTGCTCAGGCGTCGCAGCACCGGCAGGGAGAGAAGGGAGAGGGGACCGTGAGTGTTGGGGGCAGGCTGGTCCCAAGAGCTGGGGGCTGCCACCTGCTCTGTCCCTGTTTGCCCGTGGTGGGCTCTGAGCAGCACCGTGGGAGCCAGAGGGGCTCCAGCAGCCCTGGGGCAGAAACGGGCATCTCGGCTCGCCCTTCAGCCGTGGGCTGGCAGAGCTGAGCTGGTGGCCCCTGGGTCCCCAAGCTGCCGAGCTGATACGGGACCAGGTGTGGGGACAAAGACAGGCATCTGGCACTGCGCTCAGGGTCAGAGCTGGACCATGCCTTTTCTCAACGTCTTTTTTTTGGCAAGGGATGTGACTCTCACAGCAGGCCTGGCCCACAGATCCACCCTGGCCCTTTTCTTGTCCCCGGGCAGCACCCTTGCCCCACGGCTCGTCACCAGCGCTCATGCAGCCTGTGCCGGGGAGCTCTGCCTCAGCTGGTGCCACCAGCGGAACGTGTGCTGCACCCAGTGGTGCAGGGTAAAGCAGTGCCTGGGCACCCATGAGGCTGCGCCATGCTGCCTGCCCCTCTGTGCCCGCAGGGGTGCCCCCAGGACAGAGGTGTCAGCAGTGTAGGCAGGGGAAGACAGGCCCCAGCCAGCGCTGTGACTTACCCGTCTGGCTTTGCTCTGGTACTTCACTGCTTTTTTGGTGTCAGACACAGCCCGCTCCACATAGTCCACCGAGTGCTCCACGTTGTACTCGATGCGGTCAATCATCTCACCCTGCAGAGTGGGGACAGAGCCCACACGCCCATGTGCGCACAGACGTGAGCTCCTTCCTGCTCTGCTGCTCCCCGGCACCATGTGGATGTCACCTTGCCCGGCAGCCCTACACGCACAGGAGAGAGAGGGACCGTCAGTTGCCTGCAGGCCGTGGGTGTCCTGGGGTGCCCCGGGCTGGGGGCTCCGGACCATGGGCTCTGTCCCAGAGGGCTGGGACCTCTGTGCACATCCCAGCAGGGAGGCAAGCAAGGGTGAGGTCACAGGGGTTCCCCAGCCCGGTCCTGGCCCGGTGGCTGCTCTGTCTGGTTTCTCAGGTGACATCAAATCCACAACAGGATCTGCACTGACACCATGCTGCATGCTGCTGAAAACAGAGGCATGGCGGGGGAGCAAGGACAGCACCAGCAGCGCCACGTGGGATGCTCACAAAACCACACACATGCAGGGAAGACTGCCCTGATCCACACAAGCGCCCTGCCGAGAGCGGAGGGCCTCGGAGTGATGCTGGCAAGGCCAGACTGCAGGGCCCTGCGGAGCCTCCTGCGCCGCTCTGCCCCCCGGCTGCAGGGGTGGGCTGGGGATGTGGTCTCCTGCAGACATGGGGACATGGACTGGGGCAACCTCGCCCAGCCTGTCCACCTCCTTCGGCTGTGCAGGGAAGCGGCCAGGTCCTGCAGCAGCTGCAGAGTCTGTCATTCATGTGACTGACAGGCTGGGCGGCTTGAAGCCCAGTGCCCTCCTGCATGGCATGGAGGGAATCAGGGCTGCAGAGCCGAGGGGGCCATGGCCAGCAGTTCTGCAATGCTCATTTCTCAGCCTAATGCTGGAGGGCATGGGGAGGATGAGCCTTGCAAGCCCAGGGGTGCTCTGGTGTTCCCCTTGCCAAGCGCTGACCCCCACCAGGCTCCCTGCTGCTCCCTGCCTTGCCTAAAGCCACTGCTTCTCCTTCCCGCCTGCGGCAGAGCAGGCAGCTGCCAGCACTGCTGCCAGCCCGGCACCCCTCTGCTCCTGGTGGCAGCATCTCGGCGCCTCCCACCCCACAGAGCAACGCTCTAGCCCTTAGAGCAGGGCAGGGAACAGCGAATCCCCCACATCTGTCCCCAAAGGCAAGCAGGACGGGGCACCGATGCTGCTGTGCCACAGCCACCCTCACCCGCCTGCCACAGGCAGGCCCAAGCGCCATGCGAGAGCTGCAGACATGCAGGGCACAGCCATGCAGAGCAGAGCATGCAGCACCAGCGGGGGCTCGGCGGGGCTTTACCTGCCACTGACGTCTCCTCGGGCCGTGGCAGCATGACGGGCAAGAAGGGGGGTGAGCAGAGATGCCGGAGCGCACGCCCGGCTGAAGGGCCAGGTGCTGCGGGCTGGTGGCACAGCCAGGGGTGGCCTGGCAGGACCACCAAGGCTGGCAGCACCCTGAGCTCACCTGGCAGCGCCTGGTGCTCCGGGGGAGGGGGAAAAAATCTTTGCCAGTGTAGCAGCCACCCGCTGCCCTCCAGAGCCCATCACCAAACCTCCTGCCGCGGGCACGCAGCAGCCCCCAGCTCTGGTGTGTAGGGCAGGTCGCTCCGGCCTCGGGGAGCCCAGCTCAGCCCCAGTGGGAGCTGCATCGGTCCCAGATGCAGTTTTTCCCCAGGCAGGGGACCTATCGCACTCCAACCTCCCACCTCAGGTGAGTTGGCCACAGGCCACAGTGCCTCCCCACCTGGCTCTCCACCAGCATGGCCATGTCCATGAACATGTCATGCAGCTCTCGGATGCTGTTCTCCAGTTTGATGATCTCACTGTGCCGTGTCTCAATCTCATTCAGTGCCTGCTTGGTGATGTTTGAATCCATAATGATCTGCAAGAAGACAGGGCCACTGAGCATCACACTCAGCCCCTCAGATGCCAGGATTGGGGGCACCAAGAGAGGGAAGTGCAGGAGCCCTGGAGCTACTCCAGCCGGGCAGTTTGCAGCAAATGTCCACCTCACCCTCCGGCCAGGATGTAGCCCCTGCTCAGGCAGCATCCTCAGGCCAGACCCAAGCACCAGGTCCCACCTCCTGCATGGGCTGCGCTCATCACTCCTGTACTGGGGCCGCTGTGGCAGCAGATCCACCAGCCAAGCCCCCTGGGATGAGGGGGCTGGCTCGGCTTTAGCCTGTGCCGGTGCTTACCCCGGAGGAGAAGATGGCCGGGTTGCCGCTCTCCAGCATGTCCTCCAGCTCCTCGCTGGTAGTGGTCCTGCCAGCTGCAAGTGACACAACACGGGTCAGCCATGAGCCCCCTGTCCCAGTCACGGGTCCCACAGCCCAACCACAGGGCTCTGCTGGCTCCATGGCATCTCCCGAGAGTAGAGCAGAGCAAAGCTTCCAGTCTCGAGAGCACATTGGGCAGTCTGGCTCTGTGCCAGCCCTGTGACCCCTCTTTTTAAGGGGTCAAGCTGCCAGCTTGGCCCAGCTCGCCCAGGAAAGCCCGTCTGTCCCTCCTGGTCAAGCTGCCCATTCCTGCGGGGCAGGGGGCGGTGCCCAAGGACTGGCAGCCACCAGCACCCAGTTGGTGAGCTGTGAAGGAGGGGGGATGCTCTTGGCAAACCCCATCCCAGGCCAGTTCAAGGCCATGAGCAACTGGGCTGAGCAGGGCTTGCTGGCCTGGCAGGCACAGGTGCAGTCGCTGGGCCGTCTCAGTTTTAGCCCTGCAGCTGCGTAACAGAAACCAGGCTCCATCCTTCCCCATGCGACGCAGACCTCCCTCCTCCTTGGCCCCAGGGTGGTACCTTCAGCCCCACAGCTCCTTTGGGAGCAATTCACCCATTGTGCATGGTTGCCTTCCCTTCCCCATGGACATACTCCACACTGCTACAGAGGAGAGGGATATTAATCACTCTGTGGGTTACATTGATCCTCCACTATTAATTGCAGCATGTTCTTCAGGCTAACAGCCAGGTAGGACTCGTGAAATTACAGTGTTATAGATGGCGGCACTGGGGAGACTTTTGCTGGGGCTGCCCAGAGGGAGCAGGGAGGGGGAGCGGGAGCAGGTCACACCTGCAGAGAGGGCAGGAGACATCCCACCGGTGTGATCAGGAGCAAATGGGGGCAGATGGGCAGGAGCAGCTAATGAAGCAACCTTACCAAGCCTGATGAACCCAAAACAAGCAGAAGGGCAGGCAGGGAAGGGCTGGGCTCTGGTACATGCTGCCTGCAGGCTCTGTCAGTGGTATCGAAAAGGACAATAACATGCTCCAGGATGAGTCTAGGGCACCTCTGAATGGGGGAATGGAGGAGATGTGGCAGAGCACAGGGACAGCCCACAGGACAGTGCTCCCTGCTTCCAGCAGTGCCGCACCAGGGTCTCAGACCAGGGAGGTGCCTGGAACCTTGAACCAGGTCCAGACCTTCACCACAAGCGACACAGTGCCCCAGGGAGCACGGCGGGGGGCCCTGCCCGCACAGCCACATCTGGCCACCCCCTGCAGGCATGGTGCATGCTGCCCATCTGCCTGGGGAGCTCCTCCAACAAGGACACCTCCATACTTCATTACATGTCTGCTTCTTTGCAAGGTCCTGCAGACTGGGGGATGGATGGATGGATGGGTGGATGGGGGGAAGGGATGGATGGATGGATGGATGGATGGATGGATGGAGAGCACCCTGTGCAGAAGGACACCCCCTTCCTGCCTGTTGGCTCCTCAGTCTCAGCTGAAACTGCCTTGGTTCCAGGAAAGAAAAACAAGGGCTTGAACAGCACAGATTTACAAACCCTCCTGTTGACTGTGCTCAACTCTGAGCAGTCACTGGCACAGTGACAAGGAGGAGCATGCCAGGCACACTGCATCAAGGGCTACTTGCTCTGCCCTATTCAAGCCCTAGAAACAGCCCCGAGGGAAGCAGTGGGATCAGCTCCAGGAGACGTCACGTCTCTCACTGGCAGAGGTGGGATGGGATGCAGGATACGCATTCCCATCCCGGCTCTCACCACCTTGTCACTGCCCTGTTCCCCTACTGCAGAGCATGGGGCCGGTAAAAGCTGCGGACATCACATGGGTTAACAACCGGCCAGCCAGTGCAGGTTTGGCCAAAGGCCATAGCTGGTCAGGAAGAGCCTGCTTCAATGCTGAGCCAAAGCACGAGGCCCGGAACCTGCATCTCGCACACGCTGCCCAGCACAACGCTTGCCAAAGCTGTATCACCAACCTGCAGGACCCCTGAGGACTTCCCAGGGAGTCCACTGCCTTCTCATTAGGTTTCCTGGTTTGGAAAGGCTGTCATTAGCTCCTCAACAGCAATGAAATCAGATGAAAGTGTGCTAGATAGTTGGTTGATCTGCTGCCCACATCACCACAGAGCCACCGCACAGCCACAAATGGGAATGAAAGGACTGAGTCAATGCCAGGTGCTCACAAAGGGGGAAGAGCCTGGGGGAAAACCCCTGGCCTGAAACTTGGCAAAACACTGGAAAATCATGAGAACTGGACCTCTGCCTCCCCAGATGGCTCCAGAGTACATCTGCCTCTTACTTGGCATCTCTAGAAGTTAAAGTTTCCTGGGGAGAAGCAGCTCTGCCAATGGGCAAAACACCACAGAGCTTTGCTGGGAGCTGCAGCATAGAGGGAGAAGCAAACTCAGCCCTGAGCTGGCAAGGAGAGAACAGCGAGAGACGATGCACAGGTCATGGTGCAGCAGGGCCATCAAAAGTTCTGGGACAGGCAGACATGAAGCCACCAAAGAGACTCTCCACCTCAAGGCCACTGCACAGTTCTGCATGCCCAGCTGGATGGAGTGACCATCCCCACTGACCAGCTCTCAGGGGATGGGGCAGGAGCAGCTCCATCAGGGTGTGCAGGACCCTGGGAGAGCTTCCAGGGAAGACTCTGGTGCCACAGCTCACACCCGTCACCCAGCTGACGCCGAATGCCAGTTTGTCCAATTCTGCATGCCAGACGCTCTATAAATAGGGAAGACTTGAGGCACCCCGGGGCTGCAGAAGTCAAACACACCATGGCTGAATTAACTTTAACGGCTCGGCTGGGCTCCTTCAGCTCACAGCATCCCTCCTCCTGGCGGCAGGGCTGCACAAGCACACACAGAGGAACAACTAGGGCTCATGCTGGAAACACCAAGGACAAGGCACCTTCCCAAGGCTGGGATCCTCTGTCTGGATCTGGCTTTCAAGCTCTCTTTAGATACAAATCCATACAACTCATGGAGAGATGGATATCGCTGCCCTGTCCACCCATGCATGTAGAGGTAACGGGTTCAAGTGACCCAACCCACTTGGCTGTCCTGCAGCTGACAGGTCTGGCACTGCTTGTGGAGGTGTCGGGATGAGCAGATCCCAGCTGTAAAGGCCTGTCCAGCTCGTCACAAACTGCCACCCCCCTCCCCATCCCTCAGGACCCCTTCTGCTCAGCGCAGGGGGGCTGCAGGGGCCAACCTCCTGCGCTGTGCAGGCGTTTTCATGTTTTTAGCTCAGGTAAATCCTGTGGTGATTCCTGAGATGAAAATGTCATAGGAATCCTAAATAAGCCTGTCTGGACCACCCGGGGCTGCCAGGAGGAGCTGCCGGGGCCGGAGCAGCCCCCAGGCTCTCCTGGCTCACGGGCAGCTTGGGATGCACCCGCAGCTTGCCTTTCTGCACATCAATTAACCTGATCTCGCACAGTGGGGCAGGGGCTGATTAATTCTCACAGTGCCTTTGGAGCTGGCAGATGCTTTATTTTTGGCTTCTCGGTCTCGCACATAACAAAACTGTTCATGAAAACAAGCAGTGTCTGTGCAGCACCTCCATGGCTTCAAAGCTGCACACCCACCACAGAAAGCTCCTCCAAGCCTCAAATCCAATTTCTCTGGGAGCAAAACCTAATTAGATTTAAGATGTCATTTGTCATAATGGACAAAACAGAGAGGAAAAAAATGAAGGAACGACATCTCCCACCCCAGGCAACGCAGAGGCTCGTGCCTGGGGAGCACGGCTCCCAGCAGCAGACGCACGGGGGAAGCACGGTCCAGGCAGAGGTCAGTCACTGAGCATCTGTCCTGCCGTCACCAACCCCAGGACACAGCATACCCTGTGATACCTCCATGGCATCTGCGGTCTCAGTGTGTTTGGGAGCAAAGCGAGTGAGTAAAGGCAGGGGTGAGGGCAACAATTAAGGCTGGGGCAGAAGCAGTGGGAGAGGAGATGATACCCACTTCATCACGTCAGACAGGCTCCTGGGCTCAGCATGTGCTGGACAGGCAGGGGTGATGGTGAGGGTCACCGAGGCACAACTCTGGCACATACAGACATGGTGATGCCTACACAAGGAGAAGGGGCAGATCCTGAGAGGATTGCGGGGAGCCCCAGGGAGTGGCTATGGCCCAGGGCAGTGACTCCACATTACCATTTCTTCTGCAGCTGTCCTACTTCCAGAGCAAGAAGCAGATGCAGTTAGGATGGAGAAGCTCGCAGGGCGCTGGGGAGCCTCCCCAGAGCAGCTGAGAAGTCCCTGCTCTCTTACTTTCAAAGCCCAAGTGATTTACTAGCTTCACTGTCAGAGCTTCCAGCACTTTCTATCTTTGGATCCATCAGCTGAAAACGAGAGCTAAGGATTTCATAGAGCTTTGTGCAATCACCACATCCCAGCTGAGCTCCGTTCAAAAGAGCCTGTTCAAGAGCCCCCGGAACAGCAGGGGCTGAAGGTGCTGGCTGAGACACCCCAGGACGAGCAGAGCCCTCTGCCCAGGAAGCACTCCTGATAAAACCTCAATAAGCTTGTTGCTTTGACTAGCCTTTTTGCCAGAAGAGATTTTCCACTGTCCTGACAGAGTAACCCAGCTTTTGCAAAATACAGAGCACAGGACTGTGTACCTTCCCAGCACAGACCCATCCTGCATCTGCACCACACTTCCACCCTGAAGGGAAAGCAGGTCCCTCACCGTCACTAACTGGGACACCTCCTCTGCACCCAGCCGCTGCGCCACAGTGAGTGTTGGGCAGCCTTTTCCTTGTGCCCCATCAGTGCTCTGGCAGGCACTGACAGCCCGGCAGAATGGACAGAGCAAAGGCAAGTATAATTTAATATATCTCTATAATTGAAGCAGAGTCCTTCCAAAATCTGGGAGTAGAAAAACAAGAGGAAGGTTTCTTTCAGGTCTGCAGAAAATTAAGGACCTGGCTAAGTCCTTTCAAGTCTTCTCTCTTAGAAGGGAGGCACAGGGGTACCTTAAATTCCTATTTACATTACAAGCCACCCCTGTGGCTGGGTATCACTTACAGAATGACGTTAGCTGATGAATGAGTCAGTCAGCTGGAGCAGCGACACATTCATCATCCTGCTTTACATTAAACGTCAAGCTCTTGTTGAGCCTCATGTCATTCAGCCAGTGTGAAACACTTCTATTATTATTATACATCATAAAGACTAATCTTAACAGAGGAAAGGCTTGCACAGCCAAGTCTCCTAGCTCTCCACAGAAACCACCATACCCTACTAGCACCCAGATGCTCAGGCATCTGCAGCTCATGAAGGACATTCCCACAGGTGACCTTCATGGACACCATTCTGACTCAAAGATCTCCTACCTTATTATTCATGCTGAGTTGTGAAAGGGAAGAAAAACACCCATTTGTGAGAAAAATTCCACCTGGACTAGGCTTCAGATTTTTCATTTTAAGCACAAAAAAAATGATGCCTCTCTGACAATGAGATTATTTGCAAAAAAAAAATCTTCTAAACTCTGCATGCCCTGACTTCTCCCTTGCTTGTTTATTCCCTTAATTTTGGTGGTGGTATGGTTCTTCTTTGCTGGGAGATGACCATGTTTCTCTAAAACTAATCAGGTATCACTGATTGCCCAGAGGAACCACCAGGAGAGCAGGTTTTGTGGACAGGTAAGAGCAGACCTCCCCAGCGATGGGCTCTGAACCACGCAGGGAGATCTTAATGCCACAGTGGTGAAAGCCTCAGAGGTGTCACCTGGGGCCCATCTTCGGCCAGAAGACACCACTACTGCTGCTAAGAGCCATCACGGTCCTGGGCCCAGGGAGCTGCCTGAGGCAGGCACCGAGGCTCCTGCAGCAAGGGAGGCGTCTGGGAGCTGCAAGTGCCCCCGTCGCAAGAACTCATTTCTCTGGTTTTATATTTAGTTCAGCTCACCTGCCATGAGAAGCACCCAAAGGAACGGCAAGGCAACACACGGGAGTCAGGAATTCCCGCTGGCTTCTTTGAATTAAAAATTAGCTGCAAACAAGGAACTAATTTCTCTCCTTGTGCTCTCTGCACTCTCTACGCAGCATTTAAGAAAATCTGAGGGGCGTTTTTGTGCTTTGCTGGTGAAATGCAAGGTACCACCACATGTCTATTCCCCCGCAGGAGCTGTGTCCCAGTTGCTTCCACAGCCCCCGGGCACCCCCGGGTGTTCACGGCGGAGCTCTGCACAGCTGCAGGAGGAGCTCTGACCCAGCGACAGCCAGCGCAGGATGTGGCCCCACGGTGCACACAGCCCGGCTGTGTCCCCGCTCCGGGTTTACTCACTGATCTCCAGCTGCCTCTGAATCCTGCCCTTGCAGCGCTCCCGGTAGTCGGTCTGCGTGGCGTTGTACTCGGACATCACCTCCACGAACTTGCGCGACAGCGTCGAGTGCTGCGGAGGGGAGAGGAAGAGAGAGCGGGGGTGAGGGTCCCGTGGGAGGGAGAGATCTGCCACCCCTGAGCCAGAGCAAGGCTCAGCCCTGAGCACCCGCCGCACCTCTAGCAGCCCAAAAAACATTTTAACCCAAAAGCTGCTCTGAGGAGTGTGGCGAAACACAAGGGGGGCAGGTGGCAGCAGGTGACACGGCCCCAGGGGGAGTGGACCAGAGGCACCCCTCGCCCAAGCCCAACCCAAGCACAGCCGTCAGCCCCCAGAGGACACCATGGGGTGGTGGCAGACCTTTGGGTCACGGCTGGCAGCACCCTCCTTGCACCACACCACAACCTGTGCCCAAGCAGCCCAGAGCCGAAGCCACAACGGTGCCCTGGATCGAGCCCTGCCTGCCTCTGCCACGCTGCCGGGATGTGCCAGGCCCGGAACGGGCGCAGGATGGAGCAAACCTGCCCCAAACCGAGCGGCTGCCTGCAGAGCTGCCAGCCCGGGATGGACGGTGTGGCGGAGCTGTCACCCCCCCCCACCAGAGCACCCTCATCTTATTAGGCTGCTTTCTGTTTTCCAGGAAATGCGCCAGAAAACCTTGGAATTACACCTGACCAGGGTCCAGCTGAACACGCTGATGCCCCCAGTGCTGACCGCTGCCCCCGGGGGACAAGCTCACCCCCACATGAGCACCCACCCTGGGGCCTGACTTGCTGCCTGATCTGGCTGCCAGGCTGAGCGCGGCAAACAGCCCTGAAGATGTCCCAGGAAGGTCAGGACAGGGCACCACGCGCATCCTCCATCCAAATGCTTGTGTCTCTTGCATGAGCCCTTTCCCCAATATGCCAGAAATCAAGTTTCATAGGATGATGGACGCACAGAATGGTTTGGGCTGGAATGGAGCTTCAACGATCATCCAGTCCAAACCCCCTGCCGTGGGGGACATCTCCCACTAGATCAGGTTGTCAGAACGTAAAAGCCTTCGGACTGCATTCGGGGCTGTGGAAGGCTTTGTTTGGAGGTAGTTTTGCTTGCAATTAAAGAAGGGATGCATTTCCTTCGTCTTGTTCTTGGGAGCGGTTGGGCTGTTTATAAAGGCACAGGAAAACCCCACCCTGCAGCTCTGACCAGTGGCACTGGCATGACACAAAGGACCGCCAGCACTGGAGCAGCAGCTCTGCCGGTGCCGGCTGCCCGTGCACCACTCCGAGGTCCTGGCCCTCCACAGCTGTGGGCAGCAGCCGTCCCCTGCAGCGTGCTCCTGTCCCCTCTGCTGAACCAGGCGGGAAGGGCTGGCAAAGGGGTGTCGTGGGTCGCCCGTGGTGGGAGTGATGCTCTGTGACCCTAAAACACGTAACGGTGGCTGGAAATGGGCCGTGGATCCTTCCCGGAGCTGGGGAAGGTGGGGAGGGTGATCGGCCCAAGGGGATGTTGGCATTACGCAGCTCCTTAGAGCCGTGAGGAGCTGGGGAAGGTGGGGAGGGTGATCGGCCCAAGGGGATGTTGGCATTACGCAGCTCCTTAGAGCCGTGAGGAGCTGGGGAAGGTGGGGAGGGTGATCGGCCCAAGGGGATGTTGGCATTACGCAGCTCCTTAGAGCCGTGAGGAGCTGGGGAAGGTGGGGAGGGTGATCGGCCCAAGGGGATGTTGGCATTATGCAGCTCCTTAGAGCCGTGAGGAGCTGGGGAAGGTGGGGAGGGTGATCGGCCCAAGGGGATGTTGGCATTACGCAGCTCCTTAGAGCCGTGAGGGCGCAGACGGCAGAGCTGAGCCCTCACCTGCAGCTGTGAGCTCACACGGGGTACGGACGGGCGCCAGGTTGTTCCCTTGCTGCAAAGCAGCAGCTTCCCAGGGCTTTGGGGGCACTCATCACGGAATGATAGACTCACAGAGTGGTTTGGGCTGGAAGGGACTTTCAAAGGTAGTCCAGTCCCAGTGCACGTTGCCGGCTCATGTCCTGTCTGTCACCTGCCAGTGAGAAATAGGACACCAAGCCCTCCTCCGCGGGGCTGAAAGCCTCCCTTTCCAGAGAAGGCGAATCTGGTGCAGGAGTCTCAAGCGAAGCCAAATCCAATACTGTGTCAAGCCAGAAACACTTGTGTGCTTCTTCAGCCGTGCAGCAGATGCAGCAGCACGTGCCTGATGGGCCACGTCTCACACACCCGTCCTGGGCGCTCAGCATCACTCCCACATGCAACAGGCACCTGCGTGGTGGGACCAGCCCACGGCACTGCTGCAGGGGAAGAAGTGTGTGTCACCCAACATCACCCCGTGGACGGCTCGTGCAGCCCAACCCGGGGAGCGGGGACCAACAAGAGATACAGGGAAATGGTGGAAGGTGAAAGGAGAGGAGGAGATGGAAAAGGGATAGGAAAAGAGGATACTCAGAAAGCATCAGAAAGAAGACACAGAGACTGACACGATGAAGAAACTCCCGATGAGTGTTCCCCCTGGGACTTACAGGGCCACCAGTATGGCCTGAGCTCAGCCTTAGAGAGTTACAGCTCAGAGAGCTGAACCGAAGGGCTGTACCCAGAGCTGGAGCAGCTCTCAAAGCCTCTAGGCAGGGGGGGACCGGTGCAACGCAGCATCTCTGCAGGGTCAGCCGTGCCTGGTGCACACCAGTGCTCAAACACTCCCACCGGCACTGGTACACCTGGAGCAGCCCCAGCCAACACACTCCTGCCTCCAGCAGGCAGTACTGGAGACACCTTGAAGACACACTTGCATTTGCTTTGCAGCTATTCTAAGCGAGCAGCAGCTTGGAATTCATGGCGGAGCCTCAGACTCCGCTCATCTTATTCTTTCTCTGATGGCAAAACTCACAAGAAAGGTCCCCGGCACCTTCAGCTTCAGCAGGCAGCCTCTGCTTGAGAGGTGCCCAGCCCAAAGCAAGGGCAAAACCAGCTCCTGAGCGTCATGGCTTGAAATCCGGCAAAGACATGATATGCCATCCAAGCGACGACTCTTCTTCAAAATTCTTTTCCTAAAATCCAGTTCATTCTCATTCAGCTGAAAAGTATCAACATATGTTGATCTGCAACCAAATATAGCCTGGGTGTTGAATGACACCCCTTTCTGCTGATCAGTACACCATACCATACCTCTTTTACTTAAGAAGTTATTTAACTTAGTGTTTATTTTGTCAGATTGTTATTTTATGTTCCCACAGGCATCCCACATGTCTACAAAATGCATTTGATTTTTGAAGGAATACAGAGTTTCATGCAAAATGGGCTGGAAAAAGCATTTTAAATGGCTTTCAGTCATTAAATAAAACTACCTGAATATTCAGAGTAAAGCTTTTGCATATCAAAAACTACCTTGCATTTGAAAGAAACTCATTAAACAGAAAATATTAACTAAAGTTAGGAGATGGAGTTGTTTCACCTGGGGCCAGCAACTTTTCACTCCCCAAACATGGAGAAAGCAGCCCAATTTGCTGGAAAGCTGGATTTCCAAAGAACTCATACAGCTCTGGGTACCCACAGGGGGCTTTGAAACCCCCACAAAGCATACAGTGAAACCTGGGACCTTGGCCTTCAAAGTTTTTAATTAAGAGAAAGACATTTCTGAAGTGCTCATCCCGTGGAGGAGCCCAGGGGGGATGCCAGCCTTCCTCCTGAGCCCGCTGGGGCTACAGGGGGAGCAGAGATCCCACTCCTGAGTTCCCACCGGCTGGGTTTGTTTCAGTGTGTGAGCTAGTCCAAGCGAGGTGAGTATTTCCACCGCACCAGCTAGATAAACAAAGCCCAAAAGCAACCAGAGCAAAAGCTATTCTGAATAACAGGGACCAAAAGTACTGACATTGGGAAGAATGTAAGTAGTAGCTTTTGCTCTGTTATGAACTCAAAATTCGCTACTTATAGAAACACGGAAAGTATTGTCAAGACATCTGGGAACCTGCATCACTCGTAACATTTCTGGGCTGGGGGTGCCTTTGGGAGCTGGACGCCAAAGCCCTCCGTATCTTTCTGCTGCTGGCGAGCTGACCGAGGCAGGCTGCTTTATTCACATTGCTGCTGCGAAATGAGGACAAGCAGACTGGTTTTAGTGTAACGGATTTAGAACATGAAAACAACTTTTCCTTGGTGCAGAAGCAGCGCAGCACCCAGGCTGCCCCTGGGACCAGTTTGCTGCGGCCTCGTGGAATCACAGAATCATTAAATCACAGAATCCCGGTTGGAAGTGACCTCAGGGATCAGCCGGTCCAACCTTTCTTGGCAAATGCACAGTCTAGACAACATGGCCCAGCACTCTGGCCAGCCGAATCTTAAAAGTGTCCAACGTTGGGGAATCCACCACTTCCCTGGGGAGATTTTTCCAATGGCTGATTGTTCTCATTGTGAAAAATTTTCCCCTTGCATCCAATTGGAATCTCCCCAGCAGTAACTTGTACTGATTACCCTGCGTCTTTTCCGTGTGACTCCTTGTAAAAAGGGAGTCTCCATCTTCTTTGTAGCCACAAAGTTTGGGGCAGACACTGAGGGATGGACTTGTCCTCTTGTGGAAGAGACCAGCACCATCAGCTGCCCCAGGACCCCGGCGAGGACCAGCCCAGCCCGACGTGCTCACCTAAGCCTCCCTGCCTTGTTGGCTCCAACAAGCCCGGCCAGCTGGCCTGGGGTAAGACAAAGCTGTTCCTATGAAAGCTCCAGGTCTGATGAAGCTCTTCTGGCTGGAGGTGACAACAGCAAAGCCAGAATAAAAGTTCATAATCTTAATGCTCAGTTAGTCCTAATTTACAGCATGTTAACAAGGGGGGAATTGGCTCCTCACTCCTCCTTTTACTCAGTGATCTGCTCACAGCAAAGTCCATACAAACTAGTGAAGCCCTTGTTGCAGAAATACCTACACAAGGATCATGCTCGTACCAGGCATATCTAAAACACTTCTCCAGTTCAACTCATCCCAAATTCCACACGCAAATGTAGGAAGAGAGGTGGGAGCGGGGCCGGGCTCTGGCGGAACACAGACACATTCCCCAAGCACCCATGAAGAAGCTGGGAGAGCCAGAGCTTGACTGGACTGGTGTGAAGGGTGTGCGGGGCAGCAGGATGGGCTGCTCTAAGAACCAAGGAACTTAAGGAAGGCTAAGGAAGCTGTGGTCCCACTGCTTAGTGGGGCAGGAGCTCTAGTGACCAGGGATACAGTAAAGGCTAAGGTTTCCACTTCTTTTGTCTTGGTGATCACTGGTAAGGTCTATCCTTGGCCTCCTGGTGCCCTCTGAGCAGAGGCCAGTGGCATGAAACACTACCCATGGAGAGGGGTGTAGACTTTAGGCATACTTAAGTCAACTGGAAATACACAGATCCATGGGACCAGATGGGATGCATCTGAGCATGCTGATGGACCTGGCCAATGTCACTGCAAAGTGGCGCTCCATCATCTTCCAAAGACACGGTGATCGTGGGTGGTTCCAGAGGACTGGCAAAAAAAGGCAAACACCATACATCTTCTGGGAGGAGGATCTGGGGAATGCCTCAGCCTCCCCTCAGTCACTGGGAAGGTCAATCTCCCAGATTGAGTAAATCCTCCCAGAAGGACAACAAGGTAATTGGAAACAGCCAGTGTGGATTTACCAGGGGCAAATCATGCTAAGACATCCTGATGGCCTTCTCCAATGAGAGGACTAGCTGTGCAGGAGCTAGAGGAAGCAGGGAATGGTGCACACACTGAGCTTAAGGCCCTCGACACAGGCTCCCGCAGTATCCTTATAGCCATTTTGATAGAACACAGGTTGGATAGGGTTGGTGAAAAATTGTCTGGACTGACAGGTTGTGATCAGCAATACAAAGTCCAACCAGTGGCCAGTTCCTAATGGTGGCCCCTCAGTGAGCGATGCTGGGACTGAAAATACCATTTCTTCTTATGCCACAGGGCACTCCCGTTAAATATTAAGGGTGAAAAAATCATCACAAGGGTGGTCAAACACTGGACAAGGGCCCAGAGGACCCATGGACTGATGCCCATGGCATCTCCATCCTTCTAGATACTGAGAATGCAGCTGGACAAGGCCATCAGCAACCTGATGCAGCTGGCACTGCTCTGTGGCAGGGGCTGGGATCTCCTGAGCTCCCTTCTCACCAAGGGGCTGTGATCCCATGAGAAGGAACAAACCTGGGTACCAAATTTCTAGCTGCGCCATTGCTCGTCCCTGGATGGCCAGGAGTCCAAGGGGGACACCCATGCTACAAACACAGCCAACAGCAGCTGCAATAGCTCCACTGCAATGTGGTGCCCCCCCTGAGGTTCTGTCCCATGGCACCAAAAACTCAAAATCGCACCAGCAGTGCACTGGGTACCAGGGCAAAACCAACACAAGCAAGGGCCAGGGACTTTGTCACACTCATGGTATGTTCCAGCCAGAAAACTGCCTTAACTCAAGCTCACCCCACGCTTCCCCGGGTGACAGCTACAACAGTCGCATCGGTACAGCTCACCCGTCAGGCACGCACAGCGTTGTGCTTGCCAGCCCTGCCAGAGCTGTCAGCTCCTCTTACCCGCAGCACGCAGTGACAAGCAAAGCCAGCAGCGCACCCCTGGGACACCACCGCTCTGTGCCCGGCTCACCTCCTGTCCCGCGCACGCCCGTGTGCACGCTGGGCACACGCACCACTGGGCATGGGGTCCCAGCGTGGGGGCAGCATCCCTGGGGAGGTGAAGAGCTGCAGGAGCCCGGAGCTGGAGCCCAGCCGGGTCAGAAGCCAAAGCCCTGCAGCGGAGCAGGGTGCTACATGGCCCACCTCAGCCTCCCAACGCAGGGCCTCCGAGCTGCAGCCCGGAGGAGATCCTCTTCCCTGGTTAGCTACAGAGCCTAGAGAAATGCTAAGAAATGCCCAAATTACATGAAAATCTGCCACTTCCTTGACTGAGTAGTCCATGACTGAGCGAGTTGGGGTTGTGCAGCCTGGAGAGGAGACAGCTCCGGGCAAACCTTACTGTTCAATGTATAAAGGTGGCTTATAAGAGGAAAAGAGGGAGAGAGACTTTTGACCAGGGCCTGCAGTGACAGGACAAGGGGCAGCCACTCTAAACCCAACGAGGGTGGGGTTAGGTTGGACATAAGAAGAAATGTGGTACCATGAGGGAGGTGAGACCCTGGCCCAGGCTGCCCAGAGAAGCTGTGGGTGCCCCATCCCTGGAGGTGTTCAAGGCCAGGTTGGACGGGGCTTGGAGCAACCTGGTCTACTGGAAGATCAGGCACGGGTGTTGGACTGGATAATCTTTGAAGGTCCCTCAAGCCATTCCGTGACTCTGTGGTGGAGCAGAGCCCTGAATCCTGCTCTCCCACATGCCAGGATAATGTCTGAACCACAGAGCTTCAACATGGAGCAAATCTAAACCCTGCTCAAATTCATGGCCCTGGGCTACACAGCACCAATTTGTGGCCACCTCTAGTTTCCTCGGACACTGCAGAAGTAATGCCTTTGCCTGGGAAACACGGGCACACCACAGCCGACACCAAGGATAGCCGCTGTTAACTGCCCCCTCCCTGCCACTGCCACCGGCACCTGCACTTGAGATGGCAAAGAGCTCCTGAAGGGCACAGCGCGGAGCAGCGCAGAGCGGAAGGCCTGGTGCGGGTTTCACAGCACTGCTGGCAGCACACTGCAGCGTGGAGTGGTAAAGGCAGAGGTTTTTTTTCTGGGAAGAGATCTGCTGACTCCCCCGACACTGCCCAGCTAGAGCAGAGCTCTGCCCATGGCAGGATCCCTCCGGGGGGACAGACGAGCTGGCGTGCAGGGGGCCTGGCTGCTCTCCTGCTTTGCTGTGTGCTGTCCCACCATCCTTGGCTTTGGCTTCGCCATGCCCCAGCAATTCTCCTTCCCACTTGCTCTAGAGACAGCCCTCAAGCCTGTCTCTTGCTTGTGCAGGGCCAGGAGGATGCTGGGCTCCAAGCTGGACGCCACCTCTGCAGAGGTGATCAGTTAACGTCACCACTGTATTGATTCAGCACCGACTGCGGCACGGGAGAGCGGACTACGCGAGTGGCTTCCCAGACGGAAAAGGAGATAAACTATGAATGCCAAAACTCCTCTGGCTTCACCGCAGAGTGCTTAGAGAAAGTAGGATTTTTACTGCGCTGTGTTTGTGCACAACCCCCCTGCGAGAGCAGCAGATCTGTGCCTGGATCCCCACCCCTGGGTGCTGAAGAGCAACGCTGGCAGCTCCCACTGCCTTTATCAGCTTAACGGTTTGCTCAAACACAATCTTTACTGCAGAACAAGGCCTTGCTTCGCTGCTCCAAGACACCTCGTTTTCATCCACATCCTCCAGTGTGACCAGCAAGGACACGGCACCGGAGCTTGCCCTGCAGTGATGCAGAGGCAGATTCCATTGCTGGAGCAATGACTGTACCTTGCCTGACCAAAGGATCACCAGAAGGTTGGCCACCCTGCAGTAAAAACTACACAGCAACCCTGCATGGTGGGCAGAAGCCAAAGCTTCAGCCCAGACAAGGCTGACTTTAAGAAGCTGTGACGATGAGACACCCACGACAGGCTCACAGCCCTGCACCGATGTCGTGGTTTCATGCAGCCATCCCATGGGTGCCCTGGACACCCTCAACATGGCCCCTTGCACCACAGATGGTTTGCCTGGCCACCACAGTGCGACTCCCCCCAGGGAAACGCCTCCAGCCTGGCTGAGCTCTCACCACGCAAGCCCGTGGCCAAGCTGGGACAGGCAAGGCTGCTTAAAAATCTAAACATGAGCCAAAAGCTCAGCACCAGAGTGCTGCAACTGTGCCAGCAAAGCTCAGTGTGAGACTGCACTGAACAGGATGGCGATTTATGAAATAAAAATAAATTTAAAATAAAGCTGGTTTCACTGCCTCCTGGATTCACTCATTTTCTCGTGCCCCAAACTCACATGCACCGCAAGACACACAGCCAGCAGTGCTTGCGTGTCACACATCCTACAGGTCCCCCTCACATCTCCTGGGTGACTCTTTGTTACTGGTGGCCACAGAGGGGTTTGGGGTGGGCCCTCTGTGCTCACCAGGAGCTGCCAGCAACACGAATCTTCCACCCCATTGACCTGTCCTGCCTCAGGGTCATTAGCCAGCACAGCTGATTAACAATTATGGAATAATTTAAATTGCATGGGACCTTCAGAGGTCCTCTCGCCTCCTGTTCTGGAGTAAGCTGCCCAGTGGTTTTCCACCCCAAGCTTTTTTAGATGCCATGCTGGCATCTCAATGACTTTTTGGGTTAGGAGCCATTAACCCACGCCAGGCTTGTATCCCTTCTTCTGCCATTCCCTCTGCTGCTTCCACGTGTACACTTCCATTCAATTTATCTAACTCTTTCTCACCTCTCCCTACAGGAGACACACAGGACGCTGTCTGCTCGTGAGCAGTGGTCCCCAGACTCACCGCTTCTGCAGAACAAAGTGAGAGGACAAAGAAGAGCTTGTGCCATTTCCAACGGCACAAACATTTCAACAAGACCTCTGTAGCAAGGACCAAGCAAATGAACACTGCAGAGACACACAGTCCAGAGAACCACGAACCACATGTGGGAAGTTGGAGATGAGGGGACCTGCAGGCTGAGCAGGCATCTGGTGTCACCCAAGTGTGATCCCCCCCAGCGAGACCCCCACGACACCCTGACGTGCAGTGGTTTGCAGGAGAGAAGTGACTCTTTCAGCCTGTACGTGAGCCAGTAGATTTAGAGTCCAGGTAGGTGTAGTGCTAAAGTCAGATCCCATGGCAGAGTGCAGCAGCACCCCAGAGTCGGCCATGGCCATGGCCACAACCGTCAGTGGATGGCCTGATCCTGCCATCAGGACCATCAGGACCTGACCACCCTTGTAGAGCAGGGACAGGTTCACCCATCCTCAACATGCGTCTGCCGGAGCATCACCCTGGTGCCCCCAAAGGCAGCAGCACCCCAGCGCAAGCAGAAGGGAGAAGCTAGGTCACACCCCACGCTTGAGAAGGCCCTCATGGACATGCTTCCCCACCATGCCCATGGCCTGGGGTGACACTACAAAGCCAACACTGAGCAGACACAACACCTCTCTAGAAAGGCCTTGGAGGGAGCTGCACCATGGAGGGTGATACACAGATGATGGGCAAAGCTCTCGTCAAACAGTTCATGCAATCAAGCCTCTGACCTTCCTTCTGGCAGATGGAGGATCCGAAGCCACAAAACATCATGGTCTTTCACAACCACTTCTCCACAAGAACTAACCCGTATTTTCAGCCCATTACTGAGTTGTATGGCCAAGTTACACCATGACTAAATGAAACACTTGTTTGCTTTGTACACTTTTTCTGGAGACGAGTAATCTCTGTCTAGTGCCATTTCATCAAGCTAAATGAGTTCAGCTTTTAGAGCTCAGGCCACAGCTGACAATGGACGGACTCAATAAAAAAATGCCATGGTCACACAACACAAGATGGCAAACCAGCACAAATTCACTCTTTTGGATCCACTTTCCTCTAAAACCTAGGGTTAATGACATGTTTGTGGGTGCAGTGTCAGGTGCCACCTACCCTCCCGTGCACCGTGCAAGCAGAGTGTGGCAGCTCTGGTCAGCATGAAGTCTTGCACACGTGCTGGGGCCAAGGTGCCACTGTACCTATTCCTCATCCGGATAAATTTACACTGCTGGCTGATCCAACAGAGGCCACTACAGTCACAGCCTTGGTCTCTCCTGCCTCCTTCCCCACATGCTCTGCAATCCTGGGATGTCCAAGACAACTGCATAGCTCTGACTTCAGAAAATCAGTAAAGCATGTCCTATTTTCACGAAATACATGTTATTTAGGAATTCAAGCCCTGGTTTCAAAAGCAGCTGGAGACCATGGGGAACCTTGTCTTATGAGACCTCAGGTCATAAGCAGTCAAATGCTTCTGAGTTAACCTGAGACCTCCACAGGCTGTGGAGCAGTGTATGAAGCTCGGTCATCTCCCCTGTCCCCAGCTTCCCCTCAACGTCCTTTCCCTCGGCACTCCCCAGGCACTCCTGGGTCATGCCTGCTTGCTGCTTCCCCAAGGAAATTTTCTTTTGGCACTTTCTGCCATGTTGCTGGCCTTGCCATGGCCCCACTGACTGTGCTCTCTCTGTTGGTGTGCTCAAAGTCTTCCCACTAGCACCCACCACGGACATCAGAGAGATGTTTGTGACCTGTCCTTGCTTTCCAGCTGCCTCAGGCCAGGAACTGAGCAGTGCTCAGCAGGGACATCTACAGCAATCAGACCGTCCCACTGCAATCAGCTGCTCCTGAGAGAGAACAGCCTCTCTACAAGACACTCCAACACTTCTTTAATCAAATATTTCTAAGCTATTTCTTGATTTTGGAGGGGTGGGAGGGAAGTTACTCAGAACTGTAGGATAATTCAGGCCGGAGGTCACGCAGCCCAACCTCTGGCTCAAAGCAGGGTCAGTGACTTCCAGTTTCTAGTGCATGCTGTTGGACTCACGGACTAGCCCCATGTCCCTCAGCCCCCATCTCCTGCAGAGCAAACATGCCGCACCCTGCCTTGGCTGCAGACAGAAGCACGAGCAGCACAACCGTTCATCAAAACTGAGCATAACGCAGCCTCGGGACCACCTGGGCAGAGGAGCGGGAGGTGCACTCCGTCTCTACCTCTACTCCCTGCTAAGAAGCCCATCAAAAGAAGGTGCTAGTTACTGCTGGTTTCATGGGAACAGGAGGAAGAGTTGTCTCAGCCCTTCAAAAGTCTAACATTTCCTGGACTGCGAAGCCGCATCGATGCCCGGTGGAGGGGCAACCACAGCCCCAACAGAGACGAACATTTCCAGCAGGCTGCAGGCCTGCACAGTACTCTCTGAAAGACCACCCGTCTTCTTAGATTAAGGGAAATTTTAGGTGAGTTACCCAGCTGCATCAGTAAGCCTTGGTCTCATTTACGAGCTGCTCAAGCATCCCTCCAGGCACTGCAGAAACACACAGAGACTTCAGGTTTCTGAACACATTGCTGGCAAACGTCCTCCCCACAAAGCTGGCACTTCAAAGGGTATTTTAGCTCGAGTCAAAATCGCCTCTAGTGAGATGCTTAACATGGATGTGCAGAAACCCAACCCCCAGACGCCCAGACTTGCACACAAGGACGAAGCCGACGCACGCTGCCCTCCCCTCCACGGCTCCCTCTGCCCCTCTGCACGTACTTATGTCAGGGGTCTTTCAGGCTGGCTTTTTCACTGATCCATTTGGAAATGTGCTGCTTTACTTTGCCCAATATTTGCACACTAGAACTTGATCGCTCTAAAGCCAAGCACAGCTCTCCTCTACCATCCCTCCTGGGATCCCTCTGCTGCCTCCAACCACTTCCCGCCCTCCCCTTCCCGGTGCCACAGGGCAGAGACTCACCTGAGTTTTCCTTATCCGCAGGTCAGCAGATGACCTGTTCAGTCCTTCCTCTTGTTCAATACTCTGCTCAATACCTGGTCGGGGTAGAAGGACACAGATTACTTTGCACTGTTTAGAGAAAAGAAAGGGATATCTATCTGCCAAAAGGACTGTAAAAGCCTGAAGCCTGTGAATCAGGGAGCATCTGGCACTGAGCCCTCCCCAGCTCCTGACTCTAGCCCACCATTCAGCCTGGACCGGCAGCAGAGCCCCATTTCATTACTGCAACGCACTCGGTGCCTGTAGCCATCGGCTGAGACTTGGTGCTGTCAAGGCTGGTAAGCAAGGATTTCAATACAAAATTGAGGTCTGCTCAGGTCTGTTCTCCGCACTTTCTGTTATTCAAACAAAATGGAGTGCTGTTCTCCCCCTGGCAGGCAGGAGGAGGAAACCCAGAGCTAAAATGTCTCTGCAAAATACCAAAGCTCAAGACTTCTCCAGGGACCCTAAAATAGTAGGTCTGCCAGCTGCCTAGCCTTGCACAGGGGGGACCCACCAGGCTGGGGAAAGCATGCTTCATCTCGCTGAACAGTCCTCTGCAGCAAAGCAGAGATTTGCCCTTTTAATTATGCCCAGTAGTGAAACTGATTGAGACGAATTCCTCACGTGTCCAAAGACCATAAATCACAGCAGGGAGGAGCGCTGTCCTGCTCAGCGTCCCACCGTGGTTTGGGCATGGAGAGGGCATGAGGCTGCAGGGCAGGAGGTCTGGCACAGAGCAAGGCAGTGCAAATCTGCTCCTCAGGGCCAGCTCGGGACTTGCTAATTCAAAAACTTAAATTCAGGGACTTAAAAAGCCTGGAAGCAAGCTCCCATCAGCAGGCTGGCCCAGTGTGCAGATGTACGTTTCCATGTAGACCACCAGGCGTGAGCTGGTGGCATCCCTTGAGTTTGGCTGATGACTCCATTCCCAATGCAGATGTCCCACAGCTCTCCGAGCCCAGCACCTTCCACACTGCAGCAGGTCCCAAGAGTCCAGCATGGGGCAGGTTCCTCCTGCAGCAGGGGCTCCCCATTCCCTGGAGCTGCCCCGTGGCTCCCAACTACCACCCAGTGCACAGCAGGGCAGCGCACAGGACACCACCACCACGGCGGGCATCTCTGTTTCTGCTGTGTGCTGGTTAGCACAGGCGGCCCTGCAGCACGACCTTGCAGAAGGCAGCAGCACTGGAAGGAAGTCTGTGGTCCTGGGGAACCCTTCACAGTGCTGGCAGAGAGTGTCCACCAGCACAGCATGCTCCCGGGAAGTGCTGGAGAACATCAGCACAAATTCTGCACTCTCTCCTATTCTCTCCTGGAACAAGCATCTGTATCCAGAGCTTATCTGAAAGGTCCTGTCCCACACAGCCAGACGGCCACGGCACTTCTCCTGTGCACTCCCCTGCCTGTGAGCCCACTGGCTGCTGCCTGCACAGCATATTTCATCAGCAATTGGTCTTCCTCCACGCTTGTCATAAACCGTTCCCCGTTCCCAAGGAACAGTATTGACAAACATTGTACATTTATGATAATTAATAAAATCACATTTTCCCAAGAAGCTGGTAATTAGAACTAGCCACTGCATGAGCAATGTCTGTCCTAAAGAAGTCAATTCGTTGCCAGCAGATGGTGTTTTTGATCAGTCCTGACTGTTTTCTTTCACTGATCATGCTAGTCATGAGGCGATTTGGGAGAAAGCACAAGGACTAATAATCTGCTGCTCCAGGTAAATACCAGTGAGTCTTTTCTGGAAGAAGAAAACAGGAATTGGAGCCTGTCCTGCAATTCTTCAGACTCTCAAAGCCCCTTAAAAAACACAGAACAAAGCACCTATGGAGAAGTATTTTTGTTTTGCACAGTCTAAATCCTGTCCCCATCTGGACACCAGGGATCTCAGTATGGTCAGAGGGCTCTGGACCATGGGAAGGGTCCATGGTCTACGAAAGAGGTACGCTGACCCCTAGCTCTCCTTCGGGTCTAGCTGAGATTATGTATCAGAAGGACAGAGGGCAGCAAGGGGACAACAGAGCTACAAGTACCCTGGTGTACACACGGGACATGGTCATGCCACCGACCAAGTGCTCCAGTCATATCTAAGTCCTCCATGACTGTGGGGCTCCCACAAAACCCTGGCATTAGGAAGAATGCTGCTGCCATGGGGGAAGCACCAGCTCCTCTCCCACCCTTCAGGCATGGCCAAGTCTCCTGCAACAAGCTCAATCAAATCCCATGCTGAGGGCCAAGATCACTGTAGGCAAATCCAAGCAACGTTGGGGTGACCTGCCTCCTGCCTCAAGATGCTGCCATCCTCACTGACCCCTGAATCCCTGGGGTCTAATCTTGGGCTTCTGGGCTTGTCCAAGCGCTCCAACACAACTTGGCCCATTGGTGGGCTGACAGTCATGTTGTTCTCACACCCCGATTGTCAAAGAGATTGATTGACTCTTCTGATGGTGGAAACCAACGGTCACATTGGCCATGCTCTGTCCCTGCACTGCCCAAGGCAGAGGCATGCCAAGACAACAGGGGCTGCTGATGAGACAGGACAACCTTCCCCGAGCTCAACAGCCCCTTTCTTCCCCACCACCTGCCCCACAGAGCCCATGTCCAGGGGCAGCGGTGCCTCCTGCCCAGCCCGGCTACACTGGCAGTGTAGCTGGGACAGGCAGTAGGCACCGCTGCCTTAGGCAGATCCACCAGCAATGCAGCCTGTGCAGGGGATGGAAAAGCAAGGGAAGAGAAGACCAGCCTCGCTGGAGCAGGATGCGGGCAGCGAGAAGCACGAGCCCCAAGGCAGCACACCCCGTACCAGCACATTGCCGGAGAGCAGGCAGCACCACCTGGCCGGGCTGGAGCCACACAGGGAAGAGGAACCATGGCTCTCCGGATGGGAACCCTCGGTGCTGCATTTGCATAGGCTGCCCATGCCAACCTGGCTCACCGGGGAAGAGCCAGCTCTTCTTGGAGGCTTGCCAGTCCCACAGCAGCACTTCTTCAACCACTCAGCCCTGGCAAACCAACCTTTGGCCATGTCGTGGCTTTGCTCATAGCTGGGGCTCACCGGGAGAGCCCAACACCTGCCAGTGCTGGCAGCACTGGACTTGCCCACAGCCTGTCAGGTTCTCATGGCTCTGTTCCCTCACCTCCATCCTGGGAACGGGGCATGAGGGGGCAAATTCACAAAGTGCAAACAAAAGCAGCTAGAGGATGATAGGAGGAGGGTGATCCCTGCAAAGCAATGGCAGATGCCACTTCTGTCTGTCCAATCCCCCCCTCTGCAACCTCCCCCAGTGCCAGCTCAGGATGCCAGAGGGTGCACAGATGGGGCCGGGCTGTGTGTCTGTAACCTGCCCTTTCCTACCTAGAGCAAACCACCCCAAAACTGTCTTGACCTGAGTCAAAAACCAGCTGCCGCTGGCACAGGGTTGGGGATGACAGCCAGGGCCCCACGGCATTTCTGGTCATGGGGGACGAGTGGGAAGTGCTGAGCAGTGGGGGCACGGGCTCCCTGCCTGCTGCATCCCCAGCCGGGACAGGAACCACAGTACCTGCTGCCCGGGGCTGCCGGGCTGGAGCACAGCGGGCAGAGCTCCACAGCAGCATCGCAAGCGAATACTCACTCTTTAGCTTGGAGCGCACTTTGTTTGCCGTCTTCTTTATGTCAGACATCAGCTCTTCCAGCTCCTCCTTTGTTTCTGGAGAGAAAGAAAAGAGCAAACACAGATGTGTTTGTGGCATCGCTAAAATCTGCTGCCTGGCCCCACGTGGGGCCCAGGTCTGCGAGCACTGCCACCTCCAGACTGGGAGCACTTCCACCCCACACACCCCACTGGACTCTCCTCACGGTCCTGAGCCTGGGAATGACCCTGCTGCTGGTCGGGAAGCAGGGAGCTGGGGAGTTGTTCTGCAGGACCTCCTGCTCTACAGCCCTAACCTGCCCCACACCCAGTGCTCAGCAGAACGTGGAAGGGATGGGATACACAACCCACCGTGCTGGTTCCTGTAGTGGAGAGAAAATTAATGCCAGACACCAAAAATCTTCTGCTCACCAAGGGCTGACCTCCGCAGGCTCCTGCCACACGGGCCAGCCCTCCCCAGGGCGTTACGAAAGGTCACGCCTTCCACCGGCACCCCCTGACTAACAGCCAGCGTGTGTGTGTGTGTGTGTGTTCACAGCCTGAATTTGCTGCTTTTGCCAGAAAAGCAAGGGCTGAGAGCCCCGCAGCCCACTCTCAGGACTGACTCCGAGCAGCCCAGCGGTGGCAGGAGGGTGTAAAGCGATTCTCCCGTTTCAACAGGCAGGGGCACAGAAGGTGCAAATAAAAACAAGTACAAGCAAGTCTCCCCCTTCCCCGGTCCCACAGGCACCTCACGTGTGCCTGTGTGACCTGCATGCAGCTCCCGCCGGGAGAAGAGCCCTGCCGAGCATGGAGCCCGTCTCAGCATCTCCTCAGGGCCGCCTCTCCGAGACAGTGAGGGCTTTTATGGGAGTCTCCTGGGCTGCCACAACTATTGACTCAGCTAGAGAGAGCAGGAAACTACAGCATGCGCCACACTCAAGAGAAGTAAATCAGCTGGGGAAGTTCCAAGCCCTGCCTGACCCATGGGATCTGGCAGGGGGCTATCTGCCCTTGCTCCCGTGCGCAAACGCCAGGAATGGGTTCTGACCTCACCACCACTGACAGCACAACCATTGCAGCATCTCCAGGCACTCGTGTCTTGTAGGATGTTTCTCTACATTGCAGCAGCATCTCCAAGCCACAAGCCATGCTCAGGAAACCCGAATTGGAGTGATGCTGCTTGACCAGCCCTGCAAAGGACTGAGGGTAGGTGACAAATCAGCCGGCAACATGCGCTTGCCGCCCACAAAGCCAAGCGTCTCCTGCGCTGCATCCCCAGCAGCGTGGCCAGCAGGGCGAGGGAGGGGATGCTCCCCCTCTGCTCCGCTCTCCTCAGACCCCCCGGGAGCACTGCGTCCCGCTCAGGGGTCCCCAGCACAAGGCACACATGGACCTGGCAGAGCCGCTCCAGAGGAGGCCACCACAATGGTCCCAGGGCTGGAACACCTCTGCTGTGCAGAAAGGCTGGGAGAGTTGGGCTTGTGCAGCCTGGAGAAGAGGCGGCTCCGGGCAGACCTTACTGGTACCATGAGGCTGATGAGACCCTGGCCCAGGTTGCCCAGAGAAGCTGTGGCTGCCCCATCCCTGGAGGTGTTCAAGGCCAGGTTGGACGGGGCTTGGAGCAACCTGGTCTGGTGGGAGGTGTCCCTGCCCAGGGCAG
>VFFE01000170.1:0-36265 GCA_008921705.1 Burhinus oedicnemus | reverse complement strand
TTTTTTTTTTTTCACATTTTTCTCAGGCAGTTGAAATGAAGCCACGGCACCGAATCAGCCTGTGGTGGAGGCTCCTACCTCCTGCCAGGGTTTGCAGCATTTAGACCTGGAGTAAAGAACCAGGTCCCAGAAACTAACAGTAATGAGAGCGTGTCCTTTCAGAGCCAACCATCAGGGAGAGCAAATCAATCATGCCCTACCCTCCGCTGGGACCAGTGAGTGATTGATTCAGCTCCTGTCGGCTGCCCTTATGGACCGAGATGTGCGTGAACATGAAAGGAGCAGAACAAAGGCCCCATTACTGCAGTGGGCAGAGAGAAGGCTCCCCTGCTGCTTGATGCATCTCTCCCTCTCTAAGCTATTGCAGCCTCCTCGGCTTTGTCCTCCTTCCTTCTCTAGTGCTTTGATCCTTCCTTCCTCTGCTTTCCAGCCAGCCTGATCCTGCTTTCTTTTTCCAGTTCCTCCCAACTGTAATGTTTTCTTGTCAGGAAAGTCCCAAGAACCTCACATCAAGACTACTATTCCTGGTCAATCCTTGTGGTCAGTTCTTTCCCACCTATTTTTCTCTCCCCAGCCCCATTCATCCATGCCTCGCTGAAAGGATAAAGATCTCTGGCTCAGCCGAGTATCTGATTTTTGGGATTCGTTATTGGTGATGCTCTGGTCTCCCAGCTCTTCCTTGTGGTTCCCAATGTCTCTCTCCTTCTGGGAAGCTCCCATTTTTCTTTATTCGTTTGTCTTGGGTAGGACCATGGAGCTGAGTCACAGAAGTGGAATGGAGCATGGTTATTTCAGTTTGAAAAGACTTTCTGTCCCTTCCCACTGCGTAGAGAAGTGTGAAGGGATGAAAATTTGCCTGTGATTTTTCTTCCCTAAACTTCTTGGTTTCACCCACATTATTCATAGTCCCTGGCTCTTCCCCCTCAGGGCTTTTCTGGGCTCCTGTTGCTGAGGCCCCTCAGAAAATTGATGGGTGAAGCCAGCAGTGCCCAGACATGAGCTAAATGGTGCAAGGGGTATGGCACTGCCTGTCCCAATGCCAGCCAGCTCCTCTGCTGAGCGGCTGGCATGGTTTTGGCACCTCAAAGATGGTGTGAAGCTCCATGTTGTAGCATCTCAGGTACCATCTGAGACCAAGGACCTGTGGGGTGTCTCGTCCCAGCTCCGGCTGTCCCCAGGTGTGGATATTGATGAATATTGAGTGCATCCAGCTTGAATTCACAGGCTGCTGTGTCTTGGGCACTGCTGTCTCTAGGACTCCTAGACTTGCCGAAGGGCTCAGAGCTCCAGCAGCCCAAACGTCCTGCTGCCCTGGATGGCATTTTGGCTTGTGAAGATGGGTCGTCCCAAGTGCTTGTTTTTCTGTTGCTGTTTGCCCCAGGAGCAAGCAGCAGAGCTGCAAGCATACCTTTGTGAGGCCAGGGGAAGACCTGACACTCCAGGATATCTGGGGTTCAGTATCCTTCTACTGCCTCCAAAATATGTGGGGTGGCTCAAGGTGAGGAAGGACATCAACACCTAGCCCTTCCTCTGCGGATTCATGCGACAGTCCTCCCTTTAATATGTCCTTGCTTACTTGTCTCTAATCACTCCTCCATTACTTGTTCAGTCTAAAAGAAATTTCTGGTTGTGCCGAGCGAAGAATTTTTATTTCTCCAATCCATACGCCCATGCAAGCTCAGCAAAAATCCACCGGTACAGAGCAGCATGGTTAGTATTCTGCAGCTCCATGGGTAGGCTTTGAGGTTTTTTTTTTCCCCTTCATCTTTGTGTGGACACACACACACACAAGGAGAGGGCAAAGGCTAAAACCTCAGAAGGGCTGCTTACAGTTTCATCAATATTTCATGATTAAGAAGGTGACAGAATTCTGCTTTATTTAATAAGAATATTCCCCAGGTAGGTCCTGTTTTCCCAGCCTGCTCCTGTAATTACAAACTGTTTGTGCATTAGCTGAGCAGCTTCACCGAATTGTCTCCCCCTCAACTGTTTTAAATTAAAGGGTTGACTTTTGCCTTGGTCGGATCCATGCTTTTCCTGGAAACCAGTGGCATTTTTCATAGTTGATTTTAAATGAATCAGGAAGGGAAGAAAAGAAAGCCTGAGAGAGAAACCGGGTGCGATTGGAGGAGCTGAATTTCACCCTCTCTGAGCACAGCTTGCTCCCATGAGCATGCGAACATCAGACCGTAGTAGTCAAAATGTCAGAAGAGACTCTCTAAATTAAGAATCGTCATCTGGGAGCAGCGGTGCCCACCAGCTGGCTAGATGGTGGCCTGCGGAGAGGTGGGGATGGAGTTGTTTAAACCACCGCTGCAGGTCTTTGCAATAGAAGCTGTCATGGACTATGGATTTCCACAGCACCAAGCATAATGGGCCAGTACCCGGTTGGCATCTCAGGGCTGCCACAAAATACCATGCTAAGAGAAGGTCTGTTTATGAGCACGCTCAGTGCTTTGCAAGTCCCTGGTGTTTTACAGACCGAGGAAGACTGGGGAGCATGGCTCTATTTTCAGCTCCCAACACGGAGGTCAGAAGGGGCTACAGAAAAGCACCCCAGCTCTTTGCCCCCCTGCATTCCTGCAGCTCAGGCTGGGGATGGATGGATGGATGGATGGATGGATCCCCAATGTGAAATGGGAACAGGTCGTGTCCATGGGACTGTTGCCACACCATGGGAGCATGCAGTGGTGCAAATAAGGTGAAAATAAGAGCTTAAGCCTCCTTAACACTCCCTCTCTCAGGTAAGTAAATTTGTGGCAGATTTAGAAGTGTTTTTGTTGGCGAGTCCTTGCTGGCTCATGTCTACCTCACGGTGTTTTGGGGCATAAGGTGCATCAGGGGCAAGCACAGGGGTTCATGCTGGGGGCTTAGAGGAACTCCTCTTGGCTGGTGTAACGCAGTTTCTCCTCAGCTTCTGGGAGAAAAGCTGGTTTTCCCCTTGGACCAAGCGATGGACTTCTGGGCCCTAGCAACTCTGTAGCCCTTTGCATTACCCCCCTTAGCAGGATATGTTTCATTAGCATCTCCAAGGGATGCTGTTAGCTTGTCTGGAGGTGTCACTGCAGGGAGGCTTAGTCCTTTCAGGGCTTCTCACCATGCTGTCTGCTTTAGTCCACACAGCGCAGTCACGGGTTAAGTGAAGCAGTGTTTGCAGTATGGACATGGCAAGCAAATGACAAGGTGAGCCGCAGAGAGGCGAGGGAGGACGTGGGCAGAATGATGGGAGGTGGCTGCTGCTGTCCTGCCTCCTCGCATTCATCTGACTTCTTTGTTCCAGCCTTAGGAGGGCAAATTCCATACGAGATCAATGATTCAGCCTGCGGCAGGATCAAAGCAGCCTCTTTTCCAACATTCATGTCTGGTGTTTGGATTCTCTGGCACAGGGACAAAGTCAGGATTTTCCATCAGCTGCGGCATCGAAGGCCGTATGTGTTCATATGTGTGTATGTCTCTATTTGGCTTCTCTCATGTCTAATACTGGCTGGAGGTGTCCACCCTTCCTTCTGCTTGGGTCTCTCTCATCTACTTGGCTGCCTGTTTTTATGAAACTTGGAGGAACTGCTTAGCTTTGGGAATACTTCATCTCTTTTGTACTTGGTGGGAAGCAACCATGAGGTTGAAAATTTATTTGGGATGAAAACGCACAGGCTACGATTGGATAAACAAGTCAGAAGTAACCCTTCAAACCACTTTGCAGTGTCACAACTCCCAGGTTACCTCCCAACAGGAGCTAGAGTGCATTTTACAAAATTGTGATTTTCCCCCCATTTAACTGAGTATCTGAATGCTTGTAGTTGGAAATGCTCAGTAAGTGCCATGAACATGTGCTCTGAGTAAAGGAAATGAGTCTGATGTGAGCGCTGCTGCTCACTGGTCTTTCCCCTCCGAACACCGTCCATCACAGCGATCCCTCCTTCTCCTGGATAGTTTTCCTTCAGCCAGCACCACATGGAGTCAGTGTGGTGCAGCAATAGGATCTGAACAAACAGAAAAAACCTTAATCTGTGTCTATATATCCCAGAGAACATTTAACACATCCTGAAAACGTCTTCTGGGGCATGGGGACATCCTACGGTAACCTTGAACATCTGGTCACCTTGTGGGGCAGCAGTATGGGTGGCTCAGACCAACGGGCAATATTATGGCCCACAGTTGCCTACATTTAGCTGGGACTCTGATGATGTGGACTGGGGTTTCCACCTTCCCTGTGCTGCAGTTTCCCTTTGGAAAAACGATGTACTGCTACTGACCTTCTGTAAGGTGCTTTGGGGTTTTCAGCTGGGAAATACCCCATGAAAACTGCATATTATTGAGAAGGTGAATAAAAAGCATTAAGTTCAGAAGGTGACTAAAAGAGCAGAGTTCAGCTGCCATCTGTGGGCAGTGATACTGTGAAAACCTAATGTCATTAAATGGACACTGTGATGGCTCTGAAAGCTCCTGCTGAGCAAAGGCGAGAAGGGAGTGACTCTGAGAGGCTGCAAAGGTTTCTCATCTCTGGCAAGTCACGAGTTAAATATGAGCTGGAATTAGGCAAATTTACTGCTCCAGGTACAGCAAACAAATATCAGGTCCTAGAGGGAAGGACGTGCCACTTGGGGGAAATGCTCAGTCTTTTCTTCTGAGATCAAAATTTACTGATGAGGTTGTCCTCAGAAAACACGTCATCCAGGCGAGCTCTTTCACAGGCTGAAGTTCAGCTCTTGTCTTGCCCCAGTATATGGGTTTGCTTTTAACAGAAGCCTTGAAACTAAAATAATAATAATGACAACAACAATAATAACCGCTTGGCTGCTGTTTATACTCCAGCTGAGAGCTTATGGCTCGAGGTGTTTGCCCTTATTTCACAGCTAATTTCCCTATGTTCATCCCTATGTGGATGAATTCGTACCATTTGCTATGAGCTTTTTGGAGGTGTGGAGGCAGCTGGGGTCACTACAATCCACAGGCTGCAGGGTGCTGTGGCAGAGGAAGCTCTGCCTTGCGGTCTGTTCTTGCAAACCCTCCTCCTCCTCCTCCTCCTCATCCCCCGAAGACCTCTGCAGCTGCAGGGGTAGCACTAGCAGCACACGACAGCAGAGGAGCAGTGGCTGGTGCATGCCACCCCCGTGTAATCGAGACACCCAGCGAGCTCAGAGCTTGCCTCGTTGCCTACTACTGTTTTTAAGTTGATGCTCCATGTTCTCACCTGCAATAGAGCTTCAGCACAGATTTACAGGCTGTCCACGGCTAATTTTAGAGATCTGCTAAAAGAGGCCGTCTTTAGAGAGACTCCAACATATTGGGCCCCTCTCTAGCTAGTGCTGTAGTGAAGAGAAAGGGTGTTTCTGGAGGTGTTCGATCCTTGAATAGGAATAAGGAGGAGTAAAAACACGTATGTATTTGGGGGATATTCACATACCTGAGCCAGGAGGCCAGGTTCCCTCAGGGGCAGAGGAAGAACAATTAAGAGTGGATGTCATTCTGCAACAGCTGTATAAGGGACGTCCAGTTTAATTAGGCTGAATAGCCCCTTAGCAGATGTGTAAGTGGCTCAAGAGCAGGAGGAACAGCTGGACTTCATGCACCCACATGAGATGCAGGACAGTGGTCCAGAGGCATAGGGAAGCCAGAGGGTCTATGGAAGAAACTTTCCATTTTTCTCTAGTGGCTTTCTGAGCTGTCCTGTGGCTCCCAGTCCGGTGACTGATCTGCAAGGTCAGATTGTCACGTGCTCCTGAGCAGTATAGGAAGATGAATTTGCAGAATCAGAGTCTCAGATGTCAGGGCAAAGGGAGGAGTCTGTTTGCTTCCAGGCATCGGGTTTGTGGGGTTTTAGTCCTGCAGACTCATCACTTGTTTTGGCCAAGTGAGATTTTGATACATGGTGGAGCAAGTCATCAGTTCAGAGGGCTGCTGCTCGTCTTGGGACCTGAGCTAGGTGCCCCAGACAGCCTCTCTTGCACCATGTTGCAGCACGACAAGGTCTGAAATTGTTGGCTGGGTCCATGGACAGCCAGGTCTCTGACCTCATGGGATAACCCACCATCCACTCTTCAGTCCCATAGGCATTAAAGCATCCCTAGGACCTTAAAAAGGTGTCTAGCCCTCCAGGGGAGCCCCCAGCTGCTCAGCCTCTCTGTGCCCCAGCTGGCTCAGGGTCTCTCCAAGGAGGAACCTTAGTGCTGTGTTACAAGGGCTGCGGGATGAGCAGCAGCACTTGCGTGCATACCCACGGACACAGCCTGCCAGCGCTGATTACTTGTCTCACCCTCCTGAGAGTATTTTTTTTCCTGCTTTGAATGTACAGGCAGGATTTTTCTCCTGTAACTTGAAAACCAGCAGCGACTGGACTAGAAGTGGAGCAACCTGGGTACGTGGGTCTGTGAAACTGGCTGTGGCATAGATGTGGTCAGCAATGGTAGAGTGGGGGCAAGCAGGGCAACTCCTCCAAAAGATGGGTAAATATTTCCAGTACTTCTATCACGGCTTGTCTCACACTAGTGAGAAAACAGCAAAATGATACCCATGACTGAAGAAATACCAGGCATCCCTGGAGTTCCCTGTAGCTTTTTAGAAAGACAGTCTAGCCAGGAAAGGAGAAGTCACAAGTTATTTTCCCTTATAAGACGATACAGAACGGTTGGGTCTCACATAGTTTGTACCCAGCTCTGAAGCTCTGTTTGTGCTGATGACTCAGTTTACTACAGTGATACTCACTGGGAAAATGAAAAAAAAAAACCTCTTCAGAATATAATTTCTGAGGAGAAGAGGTGAGCTCACCTGAAAATCAGTTGTTGGTTAATAAAACTTGATCTGCTGAATCATGTCTTTGTGCAGGCTGGGCTGATTTGCTGTGACCTAGGGAGGTTTTTGGGATCTGAATGCAGGAAGCTTTGACCTCCCTGTGCTGCTACAGAATCCTTAAAAACAAGTTTCATCGAGAGCAGTTGTTACTGCGAGAAACTCTGCCTCACTTGCAGTATGTTTCATGCAGTCAAGGTCTAGGAGAAAGTTATATAGCAGACAGTAAATCCCACCTACACTTCTTTTTTACTTTTTTTTTCTTTTTACAGACAGATGTCAGTGCCTTCGAGTGTATGCTACTTTTCAAAGTGGCTTTGTAAGCTGATAACACATTCTTCCGAGGCTACACAATACTTAGCACTGCTCTAACAATTTTTATCTTCAAAGCGCTCTCCCCTGTGCGAAAGGAAAGTCAGTCTCTCCCCTGAAGAATTTCAAATCTAAAAAAGACAAAAAGGGGTTAGTGGAGAATGGAGGTACATGAAGCAAGTTCTCAGACAGTAGTTCACTTGCCATAAACAAGTCATTTTTGGTTAACCTGAAACTTGGCAAAATCATGCCACATTTTCAAGGTTTTTCACCCCCAAAGAATGAAAGAAAAACATTTTTGAAAATATTGCAGTCTTGCACCTTGCTGTTTGCAAAACCAAAACTTTACATCTCAAATCAGTATTTGGCTTGGAAGTGTAACAATTTTTTTTTTTAAAGTATAAAATAAAAAAACAAACCAAAAACAGAGAATGAAACAGATATTTCATTTTGGATAAAATGAAATAATCTTTATGTTTCCTGGGTCAGCCACTGAATCAAGAAAAATAAAATCAATGCTGGGAAGAGCCTTTATAAGAGAAAAACATTATGACCCCTCCCATAAAATGGAGAAACTAAATGGTAGTGGATATCGCTGCACTGATTTTTACGGTCGACCTTCTGGCTACCCTTGCCCTTCCCAGACCTGTGTCATGCATCAAAGTCAGCTATGCTGTACTCATGATTTCTTAAGCACGGCGCTGGGATGCAGCTGTGTTCCTTCATTTCGTATAAACCAGGACCCTCGCAGGAGCGGGTCTGCAGGGCACTTGTGTTTCTGAGCTTCTCTTGCTTAAACATCAGCAGACAGTAGAAGGAATACAGAAGCTCCTGGAGGTAGTAAAAAGTACTGTGGGATGGGTGATGCAGACCACTTTTGTGGTATGATCCTGCCAGGTATGGCTATGTACCAAACCCCTTAGAGGCTGTGCTGGGCAGCATAGAGATGTGAAACATCAACCTTCACAACAGGAGAGCTCTCAGGTTTGGGCTGGGCAGCCATGGGGTTGAGAGTTTTAGGCAGCTGGTTGCTAGATAAGAGCTTGACATTCATCTTAAGTACCAGTGGAGACACAATAAACAGCTGTGCTGGCTGGAGAGAGAGTTGGGACCCTGGATAGGATCCCACTCTATTGAGTTATGGTTGATAACCACATGAGCTGTTTTCTGTAAATGAGTTTGCCAATGACCAAGGGAATATCTCCTTTGTGAGGAGGATGAAGCATGTTCCTTGCTGGAGGAGTGCGGGGAAGGTGAAATGTGCCCTCAGCTGCATTGATTCAGGAACCTGCAGTCTCCTTGCTTGCTTTGAGATGGCACTGGTGTTCAGTTTGTGGATCGCAGCTCCTTTGGCTCCTCATTTGTAGTTGAGGCTGCTTGAAGGGACCATGAGGTCCTCTCCTTGTCTCCTAAAGCAAAGAGCCTAAACATAGTCCTGTCCTAGAAAGAGGGGAGTTTTTGGGATCCTCCTGTCCTACAAAGGACTCATAGTATGAAATCCATCCTCCACCAGTGTTTGCACGCCCTGCTGCAGGCAGAGCTTGTACAAGGGTGCCTGAGAGCATGGTGAGACTAAGTAGTGGGACCTTTCTTTGCCTTACAGCATCCTTGCTCTGCACACTGTGATAACAGCTCACACTGCAAATTTACAAAAGAAGCAATAAAAGATCACCATGAGTACTCTGAGAAGCCCCAGCATAAGACCTCAGCCTTAAAATAATTATTATTGATTTGCTCCAATAACTCGGGCTGAATGTGATAGTTCCACAAGCTACATCTGCCTAGAGGCTTTGTGCTCAAAATAGCTTCCTTTTCCACTCTCTTTCAGCTCCCGCTTCCTTTGCTCCTCCAAATCACTGCAGAGTAGCATTCTGCAGGGAGCTATGGGGAAAATCCCGTTATAGACCGTGTGGGAGCTCATAATATATTCAAAAAAGTGAGCCAGGTTAAGTTAGGTTTGAGTATTAGAAGACAAATTACTGAAAACCAGGTCGCGCTTCCGCGGCGTCCCACAGCAAACAACCAAAATCAGTGCTGACCAAATCAACTCCTTTAAAACTTTGTTTCAGAAAAGTAAATGTCCTGTTTTCTGCAGATGCTACAAAGCTGGCTGGAAGTGTTGGTGAATAACTTCTTAAAAATCCCCGTTGCTTACCATCGCTGCGCTAACAGGAGAATAATATTCCCTGGTCTTATCTTTTTCGGAATATAATCCCTGCAGAGTGAGGACGCCTGTTTGCATTTTCCCATTAGTGACTAGCACAGTGGGTACAACAGAAAGTTTAATTACGATTGGGCTGAGGGAGACAAGAGTGCCACAAAGGGGAGAAAAGATTCTGTAACGGACCACAGTTTCTGCTCCTTCTTCCCTGGTTTCTCAGAAAACCTCTGGCAAATTTCTCGTGCTTCTCCCCAGACTGAAGGGGAAGGCTTTTAAAGAAAAATTGGGGGGAGGTTGGAAGAAAATTGGTTCAATGTGTTCTGTCAGTTGGGCTCCTTATGCAGCCATTACTCTCTACATTGGCTACCTGAAAAGTTTTTCTGACGTGTGTGATTACTGGCCTCCAGAGAGACTGAAATAACACATTGCACCATGTGATGCTGGGGCCGTCCCTGGGCTCCAACTCCTTCCTCCTATAGCTGGGCACTCCTCAACCCCCACGTACGTTAATACACTCCAGGATGTCCCATAGCAAAGATTTGGGGATTTCCCCCCTCCATTTTTCTATTTGCAAAGCCAAAAGAAATAAAAATAAAATAAATAAAGGCTCAAAGCTTCCAGTATAATGATATAAATCCTTGGGCTGTTATGCAGTAAAATAGTCATGCCCTGAAAAACATGCTTATAACATTTGTATGTTCTTTTGGGAAACAATCCCACTCTCCAATAGGAAGAAGGTCTCTTCCCAGAGTCTTCCAGAAATGCATGACCCAAAAGGAGGAGGAAATCATCCCAGGCAGCTAAGGAGAGGCAAAATTTTGGATTATGATTTAAAAGAATGAATGTTATGACAGCGATACTTACCATGCGGATGAAAACTCAGATGTGAGGTTGTAGGGGATGAAACTGCACCAGCATCCAGATACAAACAAAATAAAGGAAAGCGGGAGACAAGTATGTGATTAACTGCTTGGGGCAGACCAGTTTGCTCCTTGCTTTAAAAGCACTTTATTACCGAGGGACACGGGGAAAAAAGAACAATTCACATATTTCCATCAGTGCTGTTGCCTGGCAGGTGATCTGTCGGATTGCAGTGTCACACGTGGGACCACATACAGTTGTGTCTCCCATGCCATGCACACATAGATCTATTGCCCACACACCAAACTCCTGGGTCTGGGCCTTTCAGATTTGCAGATCTGTCTTCAGACTCCATTTTACCTCCAGTTTTGAACTGAGTGGTTGGGGCATGAGGAGGTGGTGGAGCAGATACACTTCACCGGCTCAGTCCCCATCTCCTTCAGAGGGACTCAGCCTTGCCTTTGATCACACCTGGAAGTTTGACAGCTTGAACGGATGCCAAAATAGGAGCTGCTTTCTTGAAAATCTGGCCTTTAGTGACCAGCTGTAGTGAAAATGAGGAGACATTTTTGGGTGGGATTCAGCTCACAGAGTAAGGCACACAAATTTAATGTCCACCTGTCCAAATTCCCATTATAGTCAATGCAGGACAAGGATATCATACAGTTGTCTAAACACAGGCATCTAGTGTAATTTTAAATGCCCCTTGGTATCCAAGATACCTCTTGGAGCTGGCAAACATTACCCAAAATCCATGGGAAACCTGCAACCCTCTGGAACAACAGCTGGGAACCAACCAGGACACCCCAGAGCCTCTAATAGTTCCAGATCCCTCTTTTATGCAAAGTAATTTCTCCCCTGAACAATATTACATAGAGCCAAGAGAAATGGACTTCTACAGTCATCAGTGTTGACTAGGTCTTCATTAGCTGTAAAAGAAATAAGGCATCTAGCTCCTAACAGACCTAAATTTAAGAGTCAGTCTGACTCTTGATCCCGTAAATAAAAGCTGATTCCTTCCTTTTGCGGTCTACACATTCATAACCCAAGTGGAGCAGCCCTAGACTCCAGCCTGGTGGCCCCTGTCCTGTACCCCAATGCATTGCAGCAGAGCAGCTGGGAAACCTGTCAGGTCTGGTTCTTCCGGGAGCTCCTGGCTGGTTCATGAGGAGAAGGTGATGAAGATATGGCCCAGATGGTTCCAAAGGGACCAGCAGCACCGTGGACCAGCCCAGTGGCCAAAACCCAAAGTGGCTCTGGCTCACAAAGCTCTGGAGCAGCCTATGCCCAGCTCTCTATGTATATCCTTGTCCTGACTTTTCTATTCTGCCATGGTCGGTTTCCATCATGTTCATATTATCCAGATTTCAGGTGGTGGTCATGGTGCTTTCTTTCCCTTGGAAGTAAGTTTTTTGCTTAATTTTAGGGCTTATATAAATTAAACAGCTAAGAAAGTGTATATGAATATGACCTCATTTTTCCTCCTACCTCCCCCCACACACTTCCCCAGTTGACATGTTTGTGCAAATGTTGGAGATGAATAACGTAAATAGACTTCTTTAACAGTGATAGCTTATTAAAATAGCATGGGTGTGTGAATTTCTATCGCTAACCGGGAACCCTGCTGCTTACCAGTTGCAATGCCATACATGCATTATTCAGCAGCTGAAAACGCCCATTGTTCCTGTGTTCTGGAATTAATCAGTTGAGTATGAAAATTACCTGTCACCAAAATATCATGTTTACTCAGTCCATCAAAACAGCCCGCTCTGACGGCAGCTGGATTTCCTCCGTAGAGCGGTACATGTTAAAATACGTGTTTGTAAATGCGATAGAGACCTGGTGGTGTTAAGGAGAATGCAGGGGAACAACCTTTTTCATCTGTCTTGTGCGCTGGAGTTTAAAGCCTGTTGTGGAGGGAAGAAGGATGAAATGCATTGAGCAAGGAGCACCTGTGAGTTATAATTCAATCAATCCGAAATGCATAGTGTTATTGTGACAGATCTAAATCCGACTTTCAGACTTAAGCGTTTTCCAGCTGCAGCAGAAGCATGTGAGGTCCTTGACTTCATTATTTTGCTTCCATGCGGTTTCTGAGCTCTGGTACTTTACTGAAAGCTGTGGCCTTTCTTCCGTCTCTCTCCTCCTGGCCCTTGACCTCTTCACTACGTTTGCACCTCTTGTTGCCAAAGTGAAGGTATCTGAACATCTGGCCTTGCCTATTTTCACCACTCTGCTGTATCAGATTAAGGAGGCCCAAGGTTGAACTATGCCGTGGCACATCTCAAAAGACTATTGTGGACAGTCTGACTGAGCTGAGACCTGACTGAACAATAACAAAAACAACAACAACAAAAAAGTCTGTAAGAGTGGCCTACTTGGCTTTTTTTGGCTTCTGAGCATCCAGGATGTTTGAAATAGGCAGGAATGTTACTTGCACAAAGCATCCTTCATTTTTTTCATTTATACACAATTTTTTCCCCAACACATAGATATGAAAATGTCCATAAAATAGGATCCCAGATCTTCAAATACACTTACAGTTGCACAGCCTCATCTAGAAACAAGTGTCTTTCTGAGCGGTGACATGGGAGGTGGACGGCGTTGTCCCTGTTGTGTCTCCGGGTCCTTGCAGAGCCTCCGCAGGGCAGAGGCAGATGTACAGCAGCAAGGTGCTGCCTGCCTCTTCATCTGCACAGGCACTAATTTCAGTCTCTCTCCTTTAATTTGCCCAGATGCTGCTTTTAATTAAGCTCCTAAAATTTCATGGTCTTTGAGACCTCTTTCACTCTGTCGATTTTTGTTGAAGCTGGCAGGCAGCGTGATCACAGACCTGCGTCCTCCTAAATTCAGGCTGAGGTTTGTGAGTAGATACGACTGTTTCCAAGCAGGGTTAATGCATTGACCTGGGGTGTGAAATATCGGCGATGTTGCATGTTTCCCATATGACCTTGAATCTGAGAGTGACTTGCCATATGCTCACTTAAGCTGGTCGCAATTTTTTTCCCCTCTCATTGACTTCAGTGAGTGTCTGATCAGGGTCCTAATCTCTGTGTGCCTGTAATCCCAATCAGTAAATAAGCCTGCACTACGCTTTATTTAAAACACAAGCTTCTCTTGATCACCATTTGTACAGATTCCAGGATGACGATGTGGGGGTGGGTGTCTCCTTCTGGATCACCTATACCCAATAATAAATACCAGGCCTCACCACCCACCCCGAGGGATGTTCTCCCGTGGCCATGCTCCTATTGGGGACTTTCATAGCGTGTCACTGTTCACCTCTTACAATTGTACGTCAAATGTGACCATGGCGAGGAGTGTAATGCAGGGAATAGTTTGGCCTTGTTAAGTGAGGGGTATGTCCCCTTGCAGAAAGGCAACTGTCTCCATGTCTGTTTGCTTTTAAGTAGATCAAATCTGTTTGCTTTGAAAGGATGTTTTAAGGATGCTCTGACATTCTTTAAATTTCCCAAGGAGAAAACCAGATAATTTTAACAGAGAGAACCCAAAGAAAGATAATGGCTTTAAAAAGTATTGGGAAAATAAAAAAGATAATGATGCCGCTATTAAATATTCCAATTAACACTTTCAGAAGAAAAGCTGTTCTCCTCAGAAGTGTTTCTTTGATCTTTTGACTGGCTGAGACCCATTTTGTCGGTCTGAATGCTAGTATCTCTGCTCTTCCCATATAGAGCATGTCCCCGGCCTGGCCATTTGAATTCCCTGAGCTAGAAACAGCTTCATTCATTGCAAGTATGTAAGCTCTGCTCCAGGCTCTGTAATAATAACTCTTTCACTTCAGCTGATGAGATCTAGATATCAATCTTGCTGAGGTCACCAAAGGAAAAAAATGAGCTTGGTCACTTCTCCATTGACAATTCAACACAAACCATATATCTATGCCTAGGGGGCCTCACGCTTCCTCCTTGTTTTATCCAAATTGCACAAAAAAGCACAACTGAGATTTCACTGAGTTAAAAAAAAAACCCTCCATGACATTGTTCATTTTTGGTACCTACAATGTCATAGGGAAAAGTGACAAAAGGCTTCTCGTTTTATTAATGCCAACCATCTCTACTCAAAAGAAGCTGTGAGGCTGACCTAAGCTCTCCTCGAATGCAAAGCACAAAACCCCCTGTACCCAGAGACATTATACAAAGCTAGTAACAGCCTTTTCTCTGGTGCTTGCTACTACTGAGTAGAGAAAAGGGAGCAAATGAATTCAAGTCTATTTATCCCCATCTGGTTAGATGATGTGTTATTGGCAGGCCTGGCTGAATTTGCTTTGTGTGGCACCTTATACAAGACACCTAAGGCATATGTCTTCCAGATAAAAGCCAAGTCCCCTGATTAAAGGGTCAAAGCAGAGTGCTGACAGTACGAAGATGAAGCAAGCTGTTACTGAGCTCTGCAGAGGGATGGGAGTGGAGATTTCAGAGCAAGACAGTGAAAAGCTGAGAAAAGGCGCATTTCATCCCGGCAGAAATACCAACACTGAATGGGCTGCACGAGATGCAAAAAATGTACCTGCTGTTCACCTCCAAAATGCAAACGGGAGAGAAATGCCCCCCAGGGCCCAAACCTGGAGAATGGGGAGTGGTGTGTGAAGGAGACCTGGGAAGGGGCAGCTGCTGTGACGCGCTCCTGGAGCAGATCCCGTGTTGGTGACCTTCACCTCCCCACTTCCATCGCCTGCACCCACCGCTGCCTCCCTCTCCCTCCTCACCCACTGCTCCAAGCTAGCGATGGGGACCCCAGGCTTGTGAGCATGCAGGATGCAGGCTGACCCAAGAAAAGACGCTGACCCAAGAAAAGGCACTGACCTTTATTAGATGGCTTCGGGTCACCAAGCTGGACCAGCACCAGTGCCAGGGTATAAGAGCAGTTAGCATCACCACCATTTGTCTATATGGCCCATACCTGCAGGATTTTGCTGTTTTACATCTCCCCTGAGGACAGAAGGACAGGTCTTGGTACATCCCAGAAGTGGGGAGCTGAACTTCCCGGTGGGAACAGTTTCCATCTCCACGGGCACCCACCGGCACCTGGCAGGCCCCGGCAAGCACGGCTCCGTTCCCGGGGACTGGCTTTTGGTACTCGTGGAAGAGACTGCTATACAGGATCCCTGAAGCAAAGATTAATTAATGAGTGTTTGCACAGCACTTTAAAGGTGTGAAGAGCCATATAGATGCTGCTAAGTATCATTGTTAATTATGATTAGGTGTAATATTGTAATATATCAATATTGCACAGTAAATAGTGTGAAGAGTATGAGAGAGAATTTCTCGGCAGCCAAACATATTTTATATTCATAGCTGGAGATGTTTCTACCCTTTGGACGCAAACCCAGTCCAGGAATTTGAAGGGTGCAAGCAGTGAGGGACAGAAGCCAAAAAGCTGTTTTGGTGGTAGACTGACTTGTATGGACTTTTTATAGGGAGCAGGGAGAAGGGAGAACAAAGTGGCATTTTAAAACAAAACATTGGAAAAACTGGCTGTTGAAAGAACACAGTTTCTCCAGCCCATTTTAAGGAAAGCACCACCTCACCAGCCTTCACACCTCACCAGCAGCAATGTTTTAGCCAAGATGTGTTTTTTCCGAAAGCAGTGAAAACTGCTTAGCAGTGAAAATGGGGACTGCAGCCCAGGGACAGTCCCCAGAGTGGTCCACACAGCCATTTGCAGCTTTTCCCTCCCTGTTATGGGAGCTTTGGTGGCTGCGGGGGGACTTGTATCTGCACCTCTGTGTGTCTGTGCCAAATGTTCCGGTCTCCATCTGGGTAGGCAGTGATACGCTCATAACATTCATTCTCAGCTCCCTGGGTTTGGGTTTGCCTGCGAGCATCAGGGTTTGTGTGTCCACTCAAAGGGACTAAGATGTATGGAGACCACCTTCCACCTTCCACCTTCCACCTTCCACCTTCCACCTTCCACCTTCCACCTTCCACCTTCCACCTTCCCATTGCCTCTGACTGCCTCTGTGCTCAGGCTGAGCAAAGGGGCTGTAAATCTGAGGGTTAAGCTCTTGAGCCAACACACCTGACAGTCTTGCAGTTTTAGGTGAAATCCATTAAAATCAAACACCTGAGTATCCCTGAGGCTGGGGCCCTAATTTCTCAGTTGCTCACTTCCCTCACCTGTAAGGCTGAGGACAACGATTTCATTTATGAAACAGGCTGAGACGTATGGCCAAAGGGCCCGAAGCCAAGGAGACTTAACTTTTATTAGGTGGATTCTGAAGGCCAGAAGGACTGTTGTGATCGATAGGTCTTGTCCATATAACCTTCTTCTGCACATGCTTTGTACGGATCCTTTAACCTCTATTTTAGTGCTGGTGTGGCGTAATTCTGTGCCTTCACCCACCCCTGAGACCTCAGTCTGCCTCCCTCAGTGCCACCCCAGAGAACGGATCTCGTACCCGGTGCTTTTGATGCAAGCGTTGCTGTGAGGATGAATTTGTTAATATTTGTAAGAGGTTATAATTTGATGGCTGAGGGGCAGGTATATTAATCAGTGACATGTGAATGCTATCGAAGCCCAAATTTACCAGAGAGAAAAGAAAAGAAGCAGCGGGTGAAGCAGGGAATTGGTACATGATAAATCTACTTAATATACAGAGAGAGAAACTTGTAGGGAGTGAGCTGCTCTGCTTCCTCTCTTCTTTCTGTCGTTCGTGCCTTATTAATAATGCTTGTGATGTTAATTTTCATCTCACACAAATGACAAATAAAAAGGCCTGATTTATATTGTTCTTGAAATACAAAGATTCATACACAGCCTTGGAGAGAAACTCTGATCACTCATTTCCCCCTGGTAAACATAAATATTCAATAATTAATATTGAATTTTTGGAAGGCTGATCTGTTCTCTTGATCTCTGCAGCAGCCTGTTGACCCTGTCATATGTTATAGGCAGCACGATATTGAAAACTGAGCCTCATCTATATCTGCATGTACCAAGTGAATCTATTCAATTGCAGTTAGAAGGTGATATATTAACTGGCTCTGACCTGCCCTCACTGTGTTACTGCTTTGCTGAAGAAGCAGCACCCTGAGTATACCTTTCATGCAGTGCTTTGGAAATTGTTTGTCCTGTATTTTCTCAAAGCAGTCCTTGGTCTTCCCTGTTCCAGCTTGCAGAGAGAGCTCTGCTTCATGACAGAGGCAGCATGGGGTGGGAGGAGAGCCTGGGTTTCCTGGGCTCTGCCCACTCTTACCCCAAAGATCCTGGGTGTCTTTGAGGTTCACTGTAACCCTCTGCCTTAAATTTCCCTCTATACCATGTGGGATACATCTATGCTTTCTCCAGCCCTCTACAGAGAACCCAAGAACACCCTTGAGGGAGGGAGGTACTCCGGAGGAGAAAGAGAAGCAGCATCTGGTTCAGTCCTGTGGGGAATTTGGACCCGACCGCTCCCTCGGTGCTGGTGGGCAGGGACCAGCCTTCCCGGGATTGCAGGCAGGAGAGCAGGATGTTGGTATTTTGGGCTGGTAACAACAGCTTCCTCCAACCACGCGGACAGTGGTGAGCGAATGCCTGCCCATAAATTCTTGCAGCTCAGCACAACTCGTTGCTTCTGTAATTGCAGTGTTTTAGATCAGCTGCTCTTGGTGGCAGGACGTCAGCAGTTCTCGAGGCTGAGTCCCCAGTGCCTTGGCCAGAGGACCATCCCTGTTAACTCACCGAGAGCCACCGACACAGAAACCTCACACGACCTGCTGTGTCGGCTCTGAGAAGAGGCTTCAGCACTCGCTCTTTTCCAGAGAATCACTGCCAAAACAGCTGTAGAGGAGGAACACAGAGAGCTCAAAGGAAGGGATATCTTCCAAAGCATGTTATTTTGGAAATGAAGATTATGAAAAAAAAAAAACCTAAACCAAAAACATGAAAAAAAAAGCCACAAAACCAACCCAAAAACCACCCTCAGCACAACAAAATTCCTCTCTGGACTCCCTGGTGGTTTCATCAGAATTTCTTCCTCTTTGCTTGACCTCTCATAACACCGCCGAACTATAAATAAACTTGTGATAGTTATGACACAAGCCAGGCTGCCAAAGCAGGCGTGGAAGGTGGATGGAGATGCTATGAATGATCTCTACTATTTGAAGTGTTACTTTACTGTATTTCTTCCCAGCGACCAAGAGAAGAGAAGAGAGCAAAACAGTTGAAAAATGTCCTCTTATTTTGCACTTTCAAAACCATTCCCTTTTTAAAAAACTGCTTTAAAATCTATAGGAGGTTTTCTGCCTGTAAATAAATGGCTCTTTTGTGCAATAAACATGTAAGTTGGACTACTGAGCATTTCAGATACAAGGTATTTCCTTTCAGGTATCATAAATATCACAGTGTAGTCCCTGCCTCTGTTAGCAAAGTTTCTGTCTCATAGTCAAGACATAGGAAGACTCATTCTCACAAAAATACCTTATTCCCTGAAAGCGGTTTGTTGCAGGTTACCAGTCAATCCTTTAAGAGTCTGTAGGCAGACCCTTTCTTGCTTTAAATTGGTGTCACTCGACTGAAGTCAATGGAGATTATATAAATTGAGGGTCTGACTCCATGTGTGTGTCTCCCACTCCCTTATGCATGGTGTGTTTTAATCAGCCAAAGTAGTGAGCTTGCTGTATAACCTATTTGAGGAAGGAGAAAAAATAACATTAGAGAAGTGATCTTCTTTATCTAGGGCATGGATTTTCTGTTTGAAGCTTGGGCTTGTGGTGATGACTGGGAAACAGCTTGTTGGTGAATGTTTGCAGGTCTGTACGCGACTGAGAAGAGCACTATTCTTTTAAATACTCTAAACAAATTTTCAGGGGTTCCTTGTTTATAAAGTGTACTTCTGCTGGTGGCATCTCTGACCGCGGGAACATTACTTGTCTGAGGCTGCGCTCTCGAGTTCTGTTTGCTGACCCATTACTGCATCAAAAACGAACAGATTGAATTTAGTTCCAATAAAATTGCATTAAGTTTGCAATAGATGTCTTTTATTTCCAATTGGATATGGCAGTTTCCTTCTATGAGAAAGAACCAAGTACAGTGTTTCCAACAAAAACCTCTGGAGGTCTTATCTGTGACCTTCTCTCCAGAACTTTTAGCAAAGTCCTATTGAATTAGGTACCTAATTTGTTACGAAACATTCCTTCAAACCAGTATTGATAAATAATTCTGGGTTGACAACACTTAAAAACTTACTCTTGCTAGAGTCATAGGCCTGTCTGGAATACCACTGAGAGGATCTTTTTTTCGTAGAGTAAGGAGACGATGTACAATAGGGTGTGTGATATCTATCTATTTCCATAGGTATCTATGGGAAAGGGGGACAGTTTGAATGCATTCTTGCCGTTGTATCTGAGGATCATCATTACAACTAAACATGATCCAAATGTCTCCACAAGTGTTTGATATTCATTGTTCAACAAGTTTTTCAGAAAACTGTTGTCAGGTGTTTAGTTTTTTCACTGTTTGTTCTGTACATCCATTCCTTCCACTGGATGATTGGCTGCCATCTGACTAAATGAACACTCTAAATGGGAAAATAATATGACAGTGAATTGTGCATTACTGAGTAATGAATATTATTATTATTTTATCCTGGCACAAATTTGGAAACATTCTGGGCATTGTGTTTATTTTTCTGAATGCCCAAAGTTGTAGCTCTACTTGTTTGCAAAGAACAAGCAAAGCAATTCCACAAAATACCAGGAATCAAATTCAAGCTGTTTTGTTTATACTTATTTACCAAATCTGTTTCCATTCTCTGACTAGCTCTCATTGTAACTAGAGTTTATCAACATTTTTCAAATGCCAACATTTCAGTGAAACAGATTTGTTTGGGGGGAGGGAGAGGAAATGTTCATTTCATTCCAAAAAAAGAAGACTAGTTATGAGTCAAATTGTTCCATTTGATTTTAAAAAATTCCTATTTTCAATTATCATTGCACGCATCTTGAGGATTTCTGGGCTGAATTAGATAGTTTTCAAGATATTTCCAAAAAGCCCCTAAAGCTGCTGAATGACAATCGCAGATTTCACTCGTTTCTATTCAGTGAGAGTGATGTTTCTGAGAATCCTTATGTAGGACAAGTATTTCATTTCTCTTCACATCTCTGGTGCTTCAAAGTTTAATTATTATTTATTATGAAATTATCTAGAGCTGTGAGTGTACATAGACGCCCTGAGGATGTTACAGAAACAATACAGAAGGGATCAGAGCTAAAGGGGGAAAAATCAATATGTTCTTGTCATTGCTTAGAAGGTGATACATGTCACGTTATTGGCTTCACCTCTTATCCTGACCTGCTTCCCTACCTGATTGCAATCACTGATGTACATGGTACGAGTAATCTGTGGCATAGACTTGTCTATAATTCCTCATTCTTACTTGATCCAGTAAACCCAAAAGATTGTGCGCTGGCTTCAGTGAAGTGGTGCCTGAGTTATGGTTGTGGTAAGAGCAGAACTGAGCCCGACATTTACGGTTGGGACTGCTGATCTCTAGCATTACTGATTATTTAATATCAAACGTTTTGTGTCTGAAATAAGTTTCCTGGTAGTTTGACTTAACAAGTACGGTCTGTACAGCCCACATACTTTTAAAATAATTATTTTCCTCCCACAGCTATTAGTGAAAACTGTGACATCTTCCCCTTGTTCGCAGTGATATGTCATCTCTGCTTCAGCACCAGATGGTCCAGGAAAATGAGCAGGAGAAATAAGCGTGTCTATTTTCCCCTTCCCTAACATGGCGAGAAAATAAATGTGAAATAAAGAATGTGTTACCTGTGCTAGGATAAAGCCTCCGGATGTGATGGCTCTCTCTGCCAATTTCCTCCTCTGCTCTTTCCTCCCTGCCACCAGTGCAGTCACTGCTGATAACTGGACCTTATGCACGGACTGGTCCTTCCCCTAGGCCCTCCTCTTTGAGTTTTGGGTGCAGGAAACACTTCAGTCGTCTTTTTTATCAAAGACTGTGGCATATCACGTGTCCTACCTGACCTGTCCTATGATTAAGGCTCTCTGTTGGGATTAGGAGAACTAACTTTGGTTCCTGACTCCATTATGGGGATCCCCAATGACCTTAAACATCGTTCACGCTTCATGTTCCCCTAGTTGCCAAAAGGAGACAGTGATTCTTGCTTTTTCTCCTGCATATTTAGAGACAGGGCTCATCTATGACTCCCGACTCAGGCAATTAGATTAGAGATCTGCTCCCATGTCTAGAAAGGTGTTTCTTACACTCACACCTGTGAAGCAAAACTCAGAAATGTGAACTGAATATAATGAAGGAATTAATAGCTACAGACATGGATAGGCAACTGAGACAACAGTTTTGAAGATCATGACTAGGGAATCATCACCCCACCACCAGACTCAGAGGCCACAATGCCCTGCCATCCATGCCTTAGCTTTGCCTGAAAACTGAAGATGGCAGTAAGTCCTAGCAAATATGCTCTGGTTACTGGATTAATAGGAGAGGACCTTTTATTGACCCTCAGTGCCTTGCCTTGAGGGTTAAAGAAGACCTCTTTTTCCAGAGGTGCTGGACAAGCATTCTCCAGGCTGATGTCCCAGCTATCTAGGAGGGTTTGGAGCTGTGGTGTCCCCTGTTATGGTGTTCCCAGGCCCATATTTATGTTTGCGCATTCTCAATGTTCAGAGATGAGGGAGAAAAGAAAGAGGAGTTGAGGATGGCCTTCCCAGTTCCCTTGCAGCCAGGATTCCTCCTACATTGAAGTTGTTTCACACACATCTGCCATACGAGAATTTCTTCACTCAGACTGGAATAAGAGCAAAGGGAAAGCAAGTTGGACATTTGCTCTACTCAGCATCTAGAGCTCCATCGTCCCTTTTAGCTTGAGCTAGAGCTGCTAAACCAGCCTAAAATTCAAACTGTCCTACCATTTCTGCCTTAACCTGCAATGCCAGGTTACAAACCCATGTGAGGGACAGCCACCTTTTTCACTGTAGGCACGTCCTTCATGGCCTGGTGGAGGATCTGATCTCCCAGTCTAATCTGCTTGCATGGGAGGTAACAGCATTCATGAGGATGTGAGCATGAAATTCAGCTGTGAATTGTCTGGCCCCTTGTTTTATTTTGCTGCCTGCTCATCAAAATGTTTTTAATCCTCAAATTCCCTTCAACTTCTGCACCAGTGATTACACGTCTCAGAGTTTCCTAATACATGTTTCTTGTTCTCTTTCTTGAAAGCCCTGTCATTTATCAGATAATAGAAACAGTATGACTGAGATGAACCACAACCCAATAAGGATATAAAATATTCTGAGTGAGCATCTTGTGAAGAAGAGGTCCTGAACTTCCTTCAGCAATAGCTTGACAAAAACATAGGAATAAAGAGTATCTTTGCAAAAGCATAGATTGGGTCATAAGTATTTTCTGGCCCAAATTACAGCTGTTTATCTCTTCTTATAACCATCCATCAGGAATAGTTTGAGCAGCTCCCCATAGTTCTTATTCCTGGCAAAATGCCATGCTTCCATTTTCTTTTCATTACTGACCTACAATAAATTGTACTGATGTCCCAAAAGCAAAAGTCTCTCCAGTCCATTATCATTCCCTAGAGCCACCCTTTCAAATGTAGTTAAACTTGGATATCTCTTGCCTCTGAGGCCTCTCTCTTTTTCAGGTCATTTTCCATTTGGATCGACTGAAGCTCTAGAAGGTTGAATGACTTGGCCAGGGTCATACAGTGAGTCCGTGGGTGAGCAAGAGAGAGTCCCTACACATGACGACAACTGCAACCTTCTTCCCTGCCCAAGCCCCCAACCCCAAGCCCTCAAGCAGTATAAAAGGGTTTTATAGGCAAAACTTCAGCTCAGAAAATTGCAGACTCTTAAACAGCAGAGTTTATAATGGAAATACTAAGAGAAACCTGTCTGTAGCAGTGGAATAGTAGTAATGCATTACTTATTCCATTAATGGCTGTGTTCTTAATAGAAACAGGTTCATTACATGGTAAGAAGCAAAGTTTGCATTAAATAGAAACATCATTTGGTGTTTTATTGATTAAAAGGAGATTAGATTTCCATGATGTTCTTTAGCAAATAGGATGCCTCGGAGGAAATGTATATATTTATATTATAAGGAGGAGGGTTTTATTACAGCATAATGGAAAGAAAATGTATCTCATAATGATAGTTTATATCACACAAGGGATCTGATAACTAAAAGTTTAACTCTTAACCTAACAGTGAAGTCCAGAATTCTGAATTAATGTATTAATGCAAAACTAAGGTTTTCCATTTGAATAGCCAATTGGTACATGCTGCACATGACAGCAAGGTTAGACCCTCTCTTCTTGACTAGAAGACCCAATCAAACCTGTCCCTGTGGACTGCATGGAGGGAGGAAATGATGAGGGCAAATTAATACACTGAAATATCAGCATCAGCAGAAACATAATCATCTCCAATCAGCAAATATATGACACACCCTTGTTTCACTTCTCCCTGAATCCTTAATGGTAAAAATATCAGCAATGCTAATTACCCACCAACTACTTCATTGCTCTCTTTCAGGCACATGTGGCCATGAAAGTGCATTTTTTCTAAGCTTCAGGACTGTGGGTGATGGGCTGCATTTCAGCTGTGTTCAGGGTCACCTTCCCATCTGTCCCACCACTGCAGAGGATTCAATCCCTGATAACCCAAAATCACCACAGGGGCTTTTGTTAGCAGATCAGAAGCACCTCAGCTCCGTCTGGAGAGCATCCCATTAAAGGTCAGGGTGGGCTAGAGCACCTTGCAGGCTGCTCTGACTTACACCTTGGGCAGCCTCCAAATGCTGCGATTCATATTTCCCCAAGGATTGCACTGGATTCAGGTTGATGGATTTAAAAACTAGATCTTTAAAACACATCGTGGATCCCTGTACTGATGTGAGTGTGGGGATGTGTAGGCTGACTTAGAAGCAAGCACTTCCATGTCCCAGTGTGTATTTCCAGTTCAAGCAGAGAAGAGACAGTCCAGGTGAGCACTTCTTCAGGGGTGGATGAGGTTTTACTGAGTACCATAAAGTTGTTGGGTTGTCTGAAATACTCCTTCAGTGTGTAGCCTCTCTGAGACCATGTTCCTACAGCAGAAGTCTGCATTTGTGGGTATACGGCTTGAACGGAAACCCATCACTTTTTTATCTGCCATGAGTCAAATCCATCAAGTCAGTCAAGAGTTAATTGAAAAGCTCCCATTAGCTTCAATGGGGCCAGACTTTGCTCCTAAATAATTCTGAGGAGTTCAATTAATGTTAATGGACGCCTAATGCCGGTAACTAACAATCTACCTTTAACAACCTAATTATTTCTTGACAGATGTTGGACTGGTAAATAATCTAGTGGTCTTTGGTGATCACTGTTTGACAGCTTTGGAAAAAATGGCTCTCAAGGCAAAGTAAAAATGGTTTTCCACCAGCCACCCTGCAGATGGTCAGATTTTACAACTTGGCTGTGTTTTGAGGCCCTTTTTTCTTTTTTTACTATGGCTGAAATATGCATGATAGGAAGGAAATACTGTAAAGGTAGCTTGGTTGGCTCTACCATTCAGCCAGAGCACAAGATTATAGTTCCTAAGTGCTTACTGGCAAGTATGACCTGATCGTTTGTAGTCTCCTTTCTCTCTAAATCTACGTAAAATGGGACTGAGGACTCCTGTGCCCGACTATGAGCTTTAGCCAGGGAGCAGGCACAACTCTCACTACCCTTTCACCAAGTGATGCATATAACGATGCAGTTACTTGGAGATACAGTAGTTCAGTGTTTCCAGATAGGTTTAGGTGGTGAAGTGGGAAGAAAGATCATTTTAGAGGTCTCCCAAATCTTTCATTTCTTAACATAAGAAGCGTCTCTTGCTTTCAAAGAGCCATACACAAAAACACTGTCAGAAAAGTAAAAACATGTTTATTTGGAAAATGTGCTGGAGAGACTTGTGGAAATTGCAGTCTGCTTCACCCACTGCCGTCTACGGCCCAAGTCCCTGTTGTATTGTTCTTTTGTGCCAGAAACGAGGGAGCCCAAAAGGTAGCTCACATTTGTCACACAGGATGTAATCCAGCTGGTCTGTAGGTAATGGTGACAGCGACAGGAGCATGGAATAAATCAAAGACAGCTCCAGAAGACACTTCAGCATTTCCAGATGAAAAATTACAAATTTCTGAAGAATTTGTAGAATATCTAAATTTCTGCTAAAAAAATCAAGACTCTTCTAGAAAAGAGAATAGAGAGGCATAATTAGAGTTGACAATTATTGTGACTTCTCTCGTTTTCACCAAAGGACCATAGAGTTTGCACCTGTAACACACCCAAGCTGTGAAACCAGTGCAGCCTCCCTTTGCATTTCCCTGCTTTTGACATGTAACCTGTATGGGAACCCTCCTTCACTCACAGAAACCTTTTTCTCCAGTCTCAGAGGCCGGATCTGGAAAAGGTTTTTTCTGTAACCATGTTCCCCCTCCTGCCTGACAGCCTGCCTTGTGCTGCCTGGCATGGGCTTTATGTCCTGGACAAACAACAAAGCTCTCAATACTTATTGTTTTTATAGGAACAAGGCATAACGATGATATTTATATAGTCCAGTATGGGGCTGATTCAGCTTAAACTGTGTGAGGACCTTTTTTAAGGAAACTGTTTCCTTTTGGATGGTATTGAAAGTCTGCTCAGTGTGTTTAATGGTGCTAGACCTGGACAGGAAAAAGGCAAATTCAATATGTCTATGAATTCTGTGTGTTCAAGAGCCTGCTGGGGAAATGCCAAATAACTTCCCGACCCAGACCTACCTGAAGATAAATGATTGGGTGCTTGTTACAGAGTGTGCTTGAAGATTTCAGCCCCATATTTTGGGGAGTTTGCCTGGCATGGGAGTTAGCGAGGGGGTCAGAGCAGAGGTGGAGGTTGGCACTGCAGGGTGCATCTCTTGTGCTTCCTCGCTGGCACCCTGGAGCAACAGCCACTGTGGCAGCATCCATGACCCCAGCTGTTATAACAGTTTTTCACCAAAGGAGAGGAGTTTGTGGTGATGGGGATCAGGCAGAAGAGAGATGTGCAGTTCACCCGGCAAGACAGGCTGAGCTGGTCACCCATGGCTTCCTTTATAGCCAACGCAGAGAAATGGGTGTGATTTATCCGACCCTGAATCTGTCTAGTTTAGGATGAACTGAACCACACAACAAAAGTGTCTGCTTCTCTGTGCCGATATGGAGGAGTCAGGCCATTCAGCTCTGATGGAGATGTTCATGCTGCCAGTGCTAATGCTGGGTCAGATGAATCTCTCCCACCAGGCTTTGGACACTGATCTCACTCAGATGGCTGTTACGCGGTGGCTGGACCAAACAATGTTAGCCCAGGCCAAAGACGATGATTTATAATTTGTCACCGTGGTGGCTTGACCGTGGCTGGATGCCAGGTGCCCATCAAGCTGCTCTATCACTCCCTTCCTCAGCAGGACCAGAGGGGAAATAAGATGGAAAAAACCCTCATAGGTCAAAATAAAGGCAGTTTATTAAAGCAAAAGCAAAGGACGTGCACAGAAGCAAAGGAAAACAAAAGATTTATTCACTACTTCCCACCAGCAGGTGATGTCCAGCCACTTCCCAGGAGTCAGGGCTTCAGTACACATAATGGTTGCTCCATAAGACAAACGTTGTAATAACTAATGCACCCCTCCTCCTCCATTCTCTTATCTTTTATCCCTGAGCAGAAGTCATTCCACATGGTATGGAATATCCCTTTGGTCAGTTTGGGTCAGCTGTGCTGGCTATGTCCCCTCCTGAGGTCTTGCCCATCCCCAGCCTACTGGTGAGGGGGCAATGTTGGAGACACAACCTTGATGGTGTGTGAGCGCTGCTCAGCAGTAGCCAAAACACCGGGGTGTTATCAACACCTTTCCGGGTACCAATACAACGCACAGCACTGTGAGTGCTGCTGTGGGGAAAACTGACTCCATCTCAGCCAGACCCAGTACAGTCACTCACTTCTCTGGGAGCTGTCATTCTTGCACTACTGATCTGAGACAATTTCTGTGAGTTAATTCTTTCATTTGTTGACTTCTATTGCTTTAGTAACTTGGTAATAATACACTACTTCTGCTCAGTGTATTTTGATGCAGCATCAAGTGTAAGTAGTTACCGTGTAAGGCATTGCTGAGAGCAATCCTGGGACACTGAGTGGATGAAGAATGTTGGGTGGGATTGGTTGAGATGCAGAGAAGCAAAAAACATCACGATTAAAGAAGTAATGCTTATGCCTATCCTCATAAATAAAACAGGCCAGGGCCTGTGCTCTGGTCCGAGAAGCCAGTAGCATCTCAAGGCTTGTGTCCATGCTTTTAAACTCTCTTAGACTCACAATTAGGCTATGAAGTGCCCAGACTAGACTGAAGGATCTAAAGATCTTTTTTTGGTAGATCAGCTGTGGATGCTGATGGTTTCCTTTGACTAATATAGGGATGAAGGAAACATGAAGCTGTGATCTATGAAAGTCAGGACTAGGTCACAGGAGTCAGGAAGACTATACCTCTCTTGTCAGACACAGGAAGGTAGACATCATTGTTGGCAGAGGAGGGGCAGAAGCTCTTATGAGGTTTTAGGCCTGCTGTTATCTGCTGGTACAGGGTTATGCCTCTGGGTGAACTTCCCATTGCTTTATCCAGACTTTCCTGAACAGTCACAAGCACCGGGGACTGTCCTCCAGATGACAATTTTGTGGTTCTGCAAGAGTGCAGGACTTCATGGTTTGTGATTTAGCTGCACCAATGTGGCAACCTACATCTGTGAAGCTTCACATCTGGCCACTGGCTGATATTTTGAAGAACATAATTTTATGGCCATGTTTATTACTCTGTGACTGCAGATGAGGATTAGTCCATTTCCAAAGTAATAACAACTCGAAGGATGAGAAGCAGACACCGGAGAAGAAGATGTAGACACCTGGAACTTGTCAATGCTGAAAAAAGTAAGTAGAGATTGTTTGAAGAAGTGAGATTTAAAGACAGGTTTGGATGTGTGAAGATAGAGGCCCAGATTCTCAACCGTTCCCAGCTGCTCTCGAGATACAACACAGCAATAAAATTAGGATTTGAAACTCTGGGTGGCACAGAACTGGCAGATCCCTGGGGTTTTTTTATGCCATTCGCTTCAGGAAGAAGTAGGAAATCCTCCTTGCTGGAGCAGTTCCTTAGGATGACATCTATAAGTTAGAGAAACTCTACTTCTGATGGATTTGGGTTGTAGTCGGAGTAACTCAAAGCCATTAATGCTTTCCTTTGGTCATCTACTAGAAATATTTCAATGGTCTACAAGAATGTGGCCCAGGGAACCTACTACTGAAGCAGGTTGCATTACAGAGCAAAACAAAAATGAGAATGGGAAAATCTAGAGATAGAACTAAGAAGAACCAAAATAATTACAGAAGAGTGTGGAAAAGAGATAGATGAGGTCAGAGACATTACAGAAGGAACAAACTGTATTTCCCTGTCCCCTTACAGCATCTGCTAACTAACACATTCTCTCTCTCCTTTTCTCACTTTCATTTTCTGCACAACTCAAAGATGAAACTGCTCAAGACTTTATTTTTGGCTTTTCAGTGTCTGTGTCCGTATGAATTTTACTCATCTGTATATCTCAAATGAAGGAGATATGAAATGTAATTAACCAAGTAAATTAAATTAGCATGATTTGTCCTGTCTTGTTCTTTGCCTCAAGACCATCTCTTACATGTTTCCATGAATTACGGTTTCTGTGGGGAACAAGATTGAAGGCCTAAAAAGAATAATGTGTTGAAATTAGCGTGGTAGTGTGGTGCTGAGATGGGATCCTTGATTTAGGCTCATTGCACATTAATGACATTAAAAGGTCATGTTCCAACCCCCACACCTTTTGAGCAGTGACTGTTTCCTGGGCTATATTTACTTATGAAGGGATACAAATGAGGAAAGATGAAGGTACATGGTGTATCTACCCATACTCCTGCAACAGATGCTCTCACAGTTCAGCCCTGCACTGTAACCATCAGGTGAATGGTCAGGATGAGTGGATAAAGCAGAGGAATGGTGGCAGGAGTCAAGAGGCTTTGAGGTTTTGAGGTGGGGAAAAAACTTTAGCTGAATTTTACATTTTCATCACACTCAGAGTAGCCTGGGCCCCTGGAAAGTTTTTCCCTTGCATTTTCCCCCAGTGCTCGGAGCTGGTGACATGACTGCTTGTATTTTGCATTTTTCTTTATTTTTTTGTTAGTTTTCCTTATGAGAATGTAGTGTCCTAAAATGTCAGGAGCCCCCTGTTCCCATATCTTTTTCATCTCAAAATCATGCACTTCTTTGGGCTGACAGATGACTTGTCTCAGCCTTGTGACACTACAGTGTTATGAAAACATGAACCTATGGGCCAGATCTGCTTTCCAGGTTTCTTCATAAAAGTCACACTTGGCCTCTGGCTCATAGCCCCTTGTGCCCACTCTCAGTGGTAGTATCTTCTGTTTTATTATTGGGGTTTATAATACACTGACCCACATGGAGGAATGATGGTGAAAAGAGGGTCTACCAGCCTAGGAGAGCAGTCAGTGGCCACCACCAGATATTGCAGGGGACAGTCGAAGAGCCCTGTGGCAGCCAGAAGATGACCCGTCCCCTAGCCACGTTCACACCTTGGTGTTCTTGGTTGGACATTGCCTAGTGCCCTGTCTGGTGCAGGTTCATGTCCTTCGCTTTGTCCTGGTTTCAGCTAGGAAAGAGTTAATTTTCTTTTTAGTGATTGCTGTGAAAGGAATGTCAATAATACCTATTGTTTTTAGTTGTTGCTAAGTGATGTTTACACTATTCAAGGCCTTTTTTCAGCTTCCCATAGAAGCATAGACAGAACGACAGAATGGCTAATGAAATATTCCATACCATAGACGTCATGCTCAGTATATAAATGGGGATTAGCCGGGGGGCGGGAATCCGTGATCTCTGCTCTGGATGGTGCCAATTCACCAGGCGGTGAGAGGGACCTGTGTCATTATTATTATTGTTGTTATTATTATTGTTATTTTTCCTGTTCTGTTACTGTTTCTATTAAACTGTCTCTACCTCAGCCCACACATTTGGGTTTTTTTCCCCTTTCCCCTCCTCTTTTTTTCTCTTCCTCCCACCCTTCTGGAGGAAAAAAAAGGACTGGGGTGAGCGAGCGGCTGCACGGTTCTGGCTGCTGGCTGGGGTTAAACCATGACACACTTCCACTCCACTCACTTCCAAAATCTATGCTTTAATTAAGTTTATGGCAAGTCTGGATAGTCTGAGCTCTGTTTAAATGGCTTTTCCCTTTTCTGCGTCCTTCTGAGCTCTCAGCCTCGGTCAAGACGTCATGGTTTCTTGCGGTGTGGCGTGCCGTCACTGAATTACACACGGTGCCAAGTACCATTCTCCTGCAGACTTTTGAATTTATCCTGTGAACTATGTGATATCTATTAGAAGTTGTACAGTCCTTGCCGACCTGTTACTATTAAGGGAATACTGTTACCTTAACCTAGACTGCCTGAAAGAAGAATGGAGAGCCGTTTCTGGTTCTCCACCTCTTCTTACTCCCAAAGCTGATTTTTATCTTTTACAGCCCCATTTTCCTGTTCTTTAGGGCTGTTTTTTTCATTCCCGATGCTTTGGGAGAGACCACAGAAGCACCACGGTGAATTGCCTGACCCTGTAGAGGGAGGTGGAACAGGTCTTGGGGCTTTTCTCCTCCTGCTGCCCCTAAGTGTTAGAGGTAGTTGCTCCAATGGTCTGGCTTGCCTCTGGGTTACGCGGTGTGATTTTCCCTTTGGCCCTGCCTGCTGTCAGTGCTCCTGGCCCCGGGGCAGAGATAGGCTTCAAGGTGCTTGCTGCTGGAGGAGCGTTTGCTTGGCTCTAGCCACTTCTGGTAGTGGTAACCTGATGCACTGCTGTCTGTGACAAGCTCATTAACCACTTTACATATTGGCTCTTGCCTCCTCCTGAAGATCTTCCCGCTTGGGCTCTCGCTATGCATTAGCTTGAGTGCTGCTTGTGTGATGGGAATAAAGTGGCTCAGACAGAAACGTGAAGTGTCCTCTTGGGGAGTGCTTTAAACAAGACACAAAACCCGATTGTGGCCAAGATGTGGTTCCCCTTTTGTCTGACACGGGAGGGGGACAGGAGGAGCTGGGTAATGGCCACCGTGAACACAGCACGGCTCAGTGAAGACAAATTAACTTGTATGGTTAGAGAAAAATGGTCTCGGTCCAAGTTATTTGCAAGACACGGGCAATGCCAGAACAGAAAGAATACTCTTCCCAGGACTGTGAGCACAAGCTTATAGGGGAAGCATGAGCAGAAGCATCTAATACCCTATGCAGGCTACCCCACCCTCTCCTTCATCATCCTGTCAAGAGGAACGATGCCCCTGAGAACTTACCTTGGGATCTTTTGGTTGGTGCTCATGGGTCCTTGCCTGAATGGGACATGTCTAACGCAGCAGTTGAATGATGATGAAAAATGCAGAGCTCTTCTTGGAAACACAACCAGCAAAACTCCTTCTCGGAGGGAAATAGGACCAAGTGTCACAGCATTGGCTCCCTCAAAGCTCCTGGAGGCACTGGTCCAAGTCATCCTCTCTGCAGTGTTTTCACTGGACACAGCAGCAGTAAGAAGTCCCGATCAGGTCTCCTGACACCGAGGTTTGCCCCTGCCTCACCAAGGACACAGCAGTTCATTCATTCGCTTTTCATCCCAGCTGCCTGTCACAGGGACTGTTCACTGCAGTGGGTCTGCTGTGTTCCCCCATATCAGAGGGATCTTCAGGTTGGCTTTCAACCCCAAAGGAGCACAGTGGGCCTTTTGGGCTGTGCTGCCATCTCTATAGCAGTTCCTCCACTGCAATTAAACCATAACAGGACTCTCCGGCTTTTTGCACATGGAGCAATGAGCAGAGCAGAACTTTACGACCACAGAGTCAAAATCATGGAATCATAGAATAGAATCATAGAATCATTTAGGTTGGAAAAGACCTTTAGGATCATCTAGTCCAACCATTGACCCTACTCTACCAGGTCTGCCACTAACCCATGTCATCTTGCCTGGGTCTTTGGATGGGAAGCATTTGTGAGCAATATCTGGATGGGATCCATTTACACTGTTACTGGAGAAGCCTGTACAATTGCAGAGACTCTTCCCACATCTGAGGATTGCGCCTCACACCAGCCGGTGCTAATGGTCAATCCCAGTACAGACCTGAGCACAGCCTCACTTCTGCACCACTGCCAAACTGGAATCACTGGACTGGAAATTTATAATACTGTGGTGGGCTGAATGCAGGAAAGACAGGACTTGCCATGGAGATCTTTCATGAGAGAACACTATGTGCACAAACCTGGCTCAAGACCCTTTGACTCCCAGTTGTCTGAGCAGGTTTGATAATACATGTAGTCTGGCTCAGACACTTTACCGGAAAAAGTTGTGTCATGGCAGCAGACTCCAGCACAGCTTGCATTGCAAGGATGCTGATGCCTTTAAGCCACGTGCTTTACAGGTCTCTCGCCTCTGTGTAACTCTACTCATGGTGTATGTGAGGACTGGGGTCACACGTGAGCCTTCATTAATGGCAGATGGCAACGCTGTTACGGGAGTGGTAGGTTTTGTTTTTGGTTTTCAGGGGAAAAGCTTTGCCTTGCTTTCACCTTCACACCACATCAATTCATCCCGATGTTCTCTGGATCCCCCCCCTCCACCCCGCCTCATTAAAATTGTTGCACAATAATTGTAAATTTTACAGAGCTTAAATTAGATTATTTCCCTTGACACAGAAACAAACAGACTGCTAGGAAATGACCATTTCAGATTACTGGAAGAGTCACACAATGCTCCCGAGCCCAGGCCAATTGCTCTTCTCGGTTGCACATGTGTAATCCCAGGGATATCATTTAGGGCTGCGCACATGAAACCAGAGTGCGCATCGTGCCCCAACATGCATAAATAGCAGCGGACCCCATCCTGTGTACTGCTGTCATCAAGTCCAGACCGCTGTGCTTATAAACCAAACACAGTAAATTTAATTAAAGGATGATCCCACGATACTAATCAGATACATGTGCAGATCGCAACCGCGGGATTGGGCCCAGCTCTCTTGAGGGCTGAGCCCCATCCGCCGCCATGGACTCGTTTAATAATTTGGGGTCTGAGGAACCACAGAACTGGGCTTCGGGTTGTTTTGCTGCCGAACCAAAGCACGTGCCAGGAAGTGCACCCAGAGGTTTTTGCTTCCTTCCCCATGATGTGGTGTGAGGTTGGCAGCAGCAGCAAGCAGAGCTCCCTCCACCGTGCCAGGCAGGCGGGTTGCCCAGAGCAGTGCCAGGAGGCAGGCTGCTTTGATCCAGCACCAGGCTACTCCTGGGATGAACTTAGCTCAGACCGGCGCTGGATCCGCCATGCCACACAGCAGCGAGGCTCTGTTCGGCTCCCACCAGCTGCCGACACTTCAAAAGGAATATCAACCTAGCCTTAAGCTTGCTTGATGCTGTACAGGGTCATCACCGCTATGGCCATGCTGTACCTTGATGCCTGATACGTGCTTGGCTCTTGGCTCGGAAACGATGAGAATGAGCACAAAGGGAGCAGTTTTACCATTGTCTACCGGTGAGCATCATCCTCATAGAGACTGTGACAACAGGAGGGCATTGTTTGCTTGCCTGTGGAGACCACGGGTTCATTCACGTGGGTTTGGGGCATCTTAGGAGATGTGGGAGAGGCTTGCACAACTTTTACCTGCACTGGGGTTAGGCTACAACCTCTGCACTGAAGAGCCTCTGCTGGAGCCCCAGCTGTGTCCGCATCTGCTGCACTGATCCCTGTGCTACGCTCTTCGGTGGAGGAGGAAAGGAGTTCAGTTTGCTTTATTCAGCACCTTTCTTCCTTCGACAGGAGGAAGAAACGCCCTGTCCTGAGTCCCTGTTGTGCAAACACGAGCAGGGAACCCCGTTTTCCAGGCGCTGTGCACTGCAATGCTGCCGTGAGCTGCTGCGAGGAGGAACCCAAGCTAATGATAGCAGTTATTCCAACAATGTTAATGATTTGTAGAAAGATGAATTAAGCAAAGAGAGAGCGCTGCACAAGTCTATTATTACCCTGTGCCTAACTCTATTAAAAAGAGCTGAGCTGTTCATCCATTTATGAGCCATTGACAGGGAGGCATATATCTCCATGAAAAAGGTCAGATTGCTCCAAAATGGTCATGGGCACATTTCTTTTCAAGGAGGAGCTTTCTGTGACAGAAAGTCTGTGTTTGGCAGAGGGTTTCCAAATGCAAGGCTACCTGAAAGACTTCTTCCCTGCCTGCTGCATGCACAAGAACTTACCTTCAGCTTCCGAGGTGCTGGGACAAGAGACCCCATTCAGCTTTGAACGCTTGCTCACGCCTTGCACATGGCAAAGGCTACAACCCGCTGGGAGAGGAAAGCTCTGGATTTCTGGGGCTGAGACAGAGGCAGGGCACCCTTGAGGAAAGCTGGGTATTTTGGATGTGTGTTATTCTCCTGCCCCGCTCCTATCTAACCCATGGATTTTGCCCTGACTACCTATCTCGGAGTATTTTAGGAAGCTGTCATTGCAGTATTGAAGTGCCACTTGTTTAGTGCAGTCGGGATGAGACAGACCTGAAGTTTCCTATTGATCTGCAGAAGAAAAACAGCCTCATCAGCAGCGGGGATAGCATCGCCGGCAGCAGCGCGGGGCTGCCTGGGAGGTGGAGGCAGCTGGCTGCCAGGCTTCCCCCAGCGAGGAGCGGCGGTGCTGGCTCCTCACCCCCGTAGGGTGCATGCACATCAGAGAGGACCTGGGCAAAGGGCAAGACAGATTTGCAAGAGGCACTGCTGGGCTCTCCCTGAGTCTGTTTTCCTGTAGCTGTTCATAGCACTGAGAGCAGATCGGCCATGACCACCTCAGTATGGACACACCAGGGTCCGTAAGTCCTGTCCTGCAGTTCTCCCTCGGTCATGCAATTGCACCTCTCTGGTGGCTGCAAAGTCTACTGTTGTTTCAACTCACAGTCACAGCCAGGTGACAATGGCTCTTACCTACTCATGAGCTACACAGGAGTCAGCTGGAAACAGTGACCTAGAAGTAAAGCACTTCATATCTCCTTCTGTCTAACGACCTGACGTCTGGTGCAGTTCTGTTCCTCAGAGGAGTTTAGCGATGAAGGCAAAACCCAGCCAAGCTGCAGGTTCGGCTGGTTCGGCTGTTGGAGGCTGTGAACCTTGTGCAACGTGTGATGCGCCTCGCAGGGTCTACGCCTGCCTTTCCCTGCCGACTGAAAAGAGGTTCAGGAGCGGCTGCGTGCGCGCCTTGAATTTTTGTCATGTGTTGATTTCAGCGTGTTGTGTCACTTCTGTTATGTCGGGCCATGGTGTGTCATCCCTCATGCCGTGACATTATTTGCTGACATCTAAGGAAATAAGATGGAAGCAGGCTTTCAGCTGTCAGTGCTGCTTAATATGTGCACTATGGTCATGTCTGGACAGCTGAAGTGAGACAGGGCTCTTCAATGATGGCAGCACAGCAAAAACAAGGTAAGAAGTAGACCATCGCCTGAGGAGCTTTAAGCTGAACATGAAAGACAGGGCATTGGACGAAGGAAATACCGTGCCCGTTTTTTCTGATGGCAGTCTGGGCCACAGAGAAAACATGTCACTTATCAGGATCACAGAAGCCCTCAGCAGGGGAGCGGGACGGACCCTGCTCTGCCTGATCCCACTTCCACGCTTCATTAAATCTGTCCATCCTTGTCTGGCAATAAGAAGAGAGGCTGTACCAAAAAGGGACTCTGGCACCACACTTTACCCTCTAAACCTTTAAGAGTAGTCTGCTGTCTATGCAAGGCACACAGGGCTGAATATTTCCTCTGATATTGCCTCTTATTGATAATGATGGGCAACGCAGGGTGAATCACAGCTGAAGATCAAGTGTTTTTCATGACACGCTGTCCTGGTTTGAGGTAAAACAGGACCAATTTTGTTCAGTAACTTTTCTTTTTAGCTAGGCCTCTTCTAACTGCTGAAATTAACAGCATGTTGTGCAGAAAACTGTTCGCTCTCAGAGTGATAAGACCCATGTTTATAGCTGATGCCAAGGAACGGTATGCAGAGAGGCTCTTGCTTATAC